>JARHVA010006746.1:190000-462500 GCA_037957365.1 Torreya grandis | reverse complement strand
TAGTGGTTCCATGATTCCTATCATGCACTTTTAGGAATAGTATACTTCAGAGATGGTTACTTCACTACATGCCTCAATGATGTATCTTTATAAATATGACACTTGTATGACTTTGTATTTAATATGTTACCTACATGTTTCAATCACAAATTTAAATTACATGATGACATACTCTCTAACATGTTGATATAATACCTCATGACTATATATTTATCACATCATATAATTAAATATTACATTGAGAAGAGTGACTTGCACGATACATTCCCCATCTAAAAAAGGAGGCATCATAGTGGCATTTTATTAGAAGTTTGAACCTCCATGAACAAATTTTAGAATGAATACAAGTTCCAAAAATATAGAGTATGATTTCCCAAAGATTCAAAGTGATTTAATAATAAATCATATGAAATATATTGGCAGATTTATATATATTGTGGGGGCATATGAAATGCATATGCACTCACTTTTCAAAGATCCAAAGTATAAATTTATACACACTTGAATGCATATGCATGGGTATATTAAAAATAGTTGCAACAAAAATTTACAGGTTGAAAACAAAAATTAAAATTAAGAATATAGGTGCATAAAATTATATATCATGGGCACATATTTAGAGGGGGAATGGTACTTATTCATTCTTAAAATTATTCATATATGTAAAAATTTAAATATTCAAGTTTTCAAGGTTTTCAAAGTTTAAAATTTCAAAAGAGAAAAACATGCACATTCAAAGGAAAAAATATTCTTTTCAAAGAAAATTTTATGGAATATGCATTCATAATGGGGGCATGATTATACTCTACATTCATCTATAGATGTGTGATTTGAATCTATGTGAGATATGTACATTCGATTCTAGTGACAATCAATGACCTTGGTATCACCTCTAGTGAAGCTATCATGGTTACACCTATTTAGATTAAAATTAATACTAACCTCAAGAAATATATGATTTAGATCTTAGGATAGGTCTTCCCTAGGACTATATGTCCACTACCATAGACCTATCCACCTAGAGTGGGCTCATGCATGCACCATTTAATGGCTAATTTTTAAATTTTAAATACTCAATAGGTTCTTCCCCAAAGTTTCAAAAGGTTGAGTAAAGGTAATTATTCAAAAAATAATACTATATAAGTAAAGCAAAATCTTATTTCAAATGGACTTGATATCTATCTAGCATCTATATTTTACACTACATCACATTGAGAAAAAGTTGCCCTATTCTTCTAAAATTCAATATCAAGACTTAGAGAAGTCTCAAATCAAGTCAAATCGCCTCAAATAAAGTAAATATTTTTCATTTTCAAGTATCAATCCAAATTTTAATATACATACATATAGTTAAGGAACACAATTACACAATCACTTTAGGTGGGAGAACTATATGTGGCTTCATTCCCTCCTCAAAGTGTCTAGATACATAGGCAATGATCAATCATTAAAGGGTGTGATTGGATTAAAATCAACTCATTACACTTCCCCTTTCCTTTAGTAGGCTTCTATCTCTCATGAAGATGCCTAGGGTTTCCAAAATAAAGAATAAAAATAATGAATTACATGTATCATAAATAAAGTCAAAAATTCTAAGCCCATTCAATATATGCATGCATAAAATTAAGAATAGGAATAATTTATTCAAAATAAATGTGGAAAATACTGTATTAAATGGACATGACTGGCCTATGTTTTTGTCTAGTTAGTGTGGTCGCGTCTAGGAACATCTTCACACCCTACATTTGATCTTGAAAATTCACAACTAATTCGAAAAAAGAGGCTAAACTTACAGAGGCCATAAATTTTGATTTGTAAATTTTTTTGAGCCCATATTCATGCCAAAATGACCGTATCAAAAATTTAAATGCTAACATAACCCACCCTTCTAGTTATGGGATGTTTTTTTAAATTTTTTGGAGGCCAAATGTGACCATTTCAGGGTCTAAAATTATAGTTTAATTTTATTTCCAGTATTTTTATAAATTTATAAATTATCTATTTTTGTAATCAGACTTAAAATTTAGTTGCAATTCATTTGATAGGTTAATTTTAGAGTTTATTTTATTTTTGGAGATTTTTAAAGTTGTGCACTCTTGCATGTGAAGCTTACTAAAAATAACAGGTCAAGTTTTATTTATTTTTAGAGTTCTAAATTTTAGATGTCAACTCTAATTATGAGTTGAGGTTTATTTATGCATGGTTTGTAATTATTTGAATTATTTAATATGAATCAATATTGGCTATTGTTTAAAATATTTTCCTATTAGTAAATTTATTGTCTTGATAATATTCTAGTTCATTATTTGGTATCAGAGACATGTAAAAGATGGTGAGAGGATGAGGAATAATCACTCAGATGAATTGTACTATGAAAGAGCTATAAAGGCAAGTAGAATAATTAACATAGATTATTTTTAATCAAAGACAAAGGAGAGAATAATATGATGTATAAGATGAAATAAATCATAAAGAATAAATTTTGCAATATGAGTAGCTAGAACAAACACTATCAATGGAAGAGAGGATGGTTAGAGATTTATAAGAAAGGAACGAAGGAATAAAGGTTGACATTCCATATTATGTTGGAAATTTAAAACCAAAAGAGTTGATATATTGGATGAATAACATTGAGAAGTTTTTTGAGTGGAGAATTATGAGATAAGAAAAGTTAAAGTTTGCATGCACAAAATTGAAGGGTCATACAATGATTTGGTGGAATCACCAACGGAAAGAAAGACACATAAAATGTAAAGAAAAGATCAATTCATGGAAAACTATGGAGAAGAATATGAGGGATAAATTTATTCCTAGGGATTATGCACAAACCCTATATAGAAGAGTTCAAAATTTGAGATAGAAAGATCAAAGTATACAAGACTATACAGACGAGTTTTGCAAGATTTTCATATGCATGGAGCATGACGAGATAGAAGAGAAGATGGATTCAAGGTATGTAAATGATTTAAAGTTTTATATTAAAGATTAATTAAGAATGAATAGAATAATTTTCATGGAGGAAAATCATTAGTTAGCTTTGAATGTAGAAGAAAAATAAAATAAATATAATTTCATAAGAACAACTACTGGGCTAAAAAGATGTCAATCTCCTCCAATAATGGGATGAGGTGGATTTAATAAAAATAAAGGTGTGTTTAATACCACTAGAGGAGAATCATCACATGGTCCAAAAATACAAGAAGATAATAGACAAGGGTTAACTAGCAAAGGAAGAGGATTTCAAATAGAATAAAGCTATGGTGGTGGTAGATGATTATTTCCAAATCAACTCAAATCATATGTTTGTTATAGATGTGGAGAATATAGGCATAGATAATTTGAGTGTCAACACTACCAATATAAATAAAAGAGGCAAGAAGAATGCTTGAGAGTGAATTTAGTTGAAGTTGAAATAAAAGAGCAAAATATTGAAGTTGTAGCAATATATATTGGAGAAAATCTCATGATGAGAATAATAATGATTACTCTAAGGAAAGAACATGTGTAGAATAAATAAGGTGGTGATGCATAGACATTATCAAATATATTTTTAACAAGGTGTACTTTATGAGGTAAGATATGCAAGGTAATTAAAGATGGTGGTAGTTGTGAAAATATGGTTTCTAAAGATATGATTGAGAAATTAGGGTTGCAGTGTGAAAAACATCCTAATCCTTATTGTATTTTATGGTTTAAGAAAGGGAATGAAGTTACAGTAGATAAAACATGCTTAATTAAGTTTTCTATGGGTAAAACTTACAAGGATGAAATATGGTGTGATGTTATGTCAATGGATGCATGCCATGTATTAATTAGAAGGCCATGGTAGTTTGATAGAAAAGCAGTTTATGATGGAGCAAAGAATACATATAGTTTATAGAAAGGTGGAATTAAGTTAGTTTTGTTACCTCTTAAATAATGAGGGTATGTTTAAAGTATGATAACTACAAAATAATTTATCAAAGGCATGAAGATGATAGGTTCTTGCTATGCATTAGTAAAGAAGAAAGAAGACATAAAAGTGGTGCAAAGACTTATAGAAGCAGACATAGTATTGAAATAATATGAAAATTTTATCCCTGATTAGTTACCATATGGTTTACCACCAAAAAGAGATATTCAGCATCATATTTATTTGATTCTAAGACCATCTCTACCCAATCAAACCACTTATAGGATAAGTCTAATAGAACATGCAAAATTGAATAAGTAGGTTATTGAATTTGTAAGGTTATAGTAAGGGAGAGTGTGAGTCCATGTGTAACCCTAGAATTGATAAATCCAAAGAAATATTGAGGGTGGGGACGTGTGTGGATAGTAGAGAAATCAATAAAATTACAATAAATTATAGGTTTCCTATACCTTATTTGGATGATATGATGGATGTTCTTACAGGTGCAAAATATTTTACCAAGATTAATCTAGGTGGTTACAATCAAATTCAAATTCATGAAGGAGATGAGTGGAAAACAACATTTAAGACTAAATTTGGTTTATATGAGTGGATGGTGATGCCATTTATATTATCTAATACACCTAACACATTTATGAGGGTGATGAACATAGTGCTATGAGAATACAATGGTAAGTTTTTGGTGGTTTATTTTGATAATATTTTAATATTCAATAAGACTAAAGAATAACACCTACAAAATCTGAGAATGGTATTATAGTTGTTAAGAAAATAAAAGCTCTATGTGAATTTGAAGAAGTGCAAGTTTATGCAAAACAGTTTGGTATTTTTGGGATTTATAGTTTCAGCAAATGGTGTAAGAATGGGTGAATAAAAATTAAAGGCAATTATTGAGTGGCCTATCCCAAAGAACATCACATAGATAAGAAGTTTCCATGGTTTAGTAAATTTTTACATAAAATTTATTAAGAATTTTAGTAGTCTTATTACACGAATAACAAATTGTATGAGAAGAAAAGAATTTGCATAAACAAGGGAAACACCAAAAATATTTGAGTTGTTAATGAAGAAAATTACAAAATGCTTATTTTAACATTACCAAAATTTAGCAAAGTATTTGAGGTTGATTATGATGTTTCATTTGTGGTAATTGTTGTTGTGTTGAGTTAGGAAGGGAAACCAATAGCATATTTTAGTGAAAAATATAATGAGGAAAGAACAAAGGATTCTACATATGATGTTGAATTTTATGACATTGTACAAGCATTAAGACATTGAATTCATTACCTAGTGTCTAAGGAATTTATCTTATCTAATGATCATAAGGATTTTAATTATGTGAACACTTAAAATATTTTAAATAGTAGGCACACAAATTGGGTATCTTTCTTTCAAGGTTATACTTTTACGTTGAAGCACAAATCAGGAAAATAGAACCAGGTAGCTGATGTTTTAAGTAAGTGAGTGGGGTTGAAAACTACTATTGTGAGTGAAGTAGTTGGATTTGAATTTATTAAATAAGCATATGATACTGATTCAAATTTTGGAAAGATAGTTGAGCTATGCAAGAATCCATCAGTAGGTGAAACAAATAATTTTTATGAAGAGTATATTACGTAAGATGGTTATCTCTTCAAAGGGAAATAATTATGTATTCCAATTTGGTTTCTAAGAGGTAATATAATAAGATAATTTCATAGTGGTGGTTTGGATAAACACTTTGGTAAGAAAAATATAATATATTTGGTAGAGGAGAAGTATTTTTAGTCAAATATGAAGAGAGATGTGACAAGATATGTTTTAAGGTGTAGGATATGTTAAGTGGATAAATGACATGTACATAATATAGGGTTATACATTCCATTACTGGTTCTAAGAGGACTATGGATATAATTGAGTGTGGATCTTATGTTGGGATTACCAAACACATAGAGATGTAGTGATTCAATTTTTTTTTTATTGTAGATAGGTTTTCTAAGACGGTTAATTTTATTTCATGTAAGAAAACCAATGATGCCCCTAGAGTTGTAGAACTATTTTTCAAGGATATTGTGAGACTGCATGACGTTTAAATAATTATTACATCAAATAGGGATAATAAATTTCTAAGTCATTTTTGGAGGACTTTGTAGAGTAAAATGGGGACTAAGATACAATTCAGTAGTGCATACCATCCAAAAATAGATGGATAGATAGAAGGTGTAAAAAGAAGCTTGGGAAATTTGCTGAGATGCATAGTTGGAGAGAAGCCCAAGCAATGAGACTTGGCTTTACCAAAATTTGAGTTTGCATATAATAGTCCAGTGAATAGATTAATAGGTAAATCAACATTTCAAATTATTTTTGGGAGAAATTATATGAGTGTTTTATAATTGGTATAATTACCAATTGTATAATGAGTTAGTGATGATGTAAAATCATTTGCAGAACATATGCAATAATTACAAGAATAAGTAAGAATAAAGTTGTAAGAAAATAGTGAAAAGTATAAAGCAACAATAAATGTTAGAATAAGGTCAAAAATATTTTAATAAGTTGAATTAGTGATGGTTTACTTTAATAAATAGAGATTTACTAAAGACACATATAACAAGTTGAAGTACAAGTAAATTAGACCATGCATACTTATGAAGAAAATCAATGACAATACCTATGATGTGAGTTTACCACATAATTTTGATATATCTCTAGTATTTAATGTTTTATATTTATATGGTTTCCATGGAGAAGATGTAGAAGGTGAAGAATATGAAGAAGTAGATTGGAAACAATAGGTGCCAAAAAAGAAGAAATAAAAGATAATGCATGTTTTGGATAAGAAGATAGTAAACACAAGGTATGAAAGTTATGATAGGTATTTAGTAAGTGAGAAGGATTAAAATGGGAATAAAACACTTGGATTATAGAATGGGAGCTAAATAAGATTTATAAGAACAAATTTCAGCAGTACAATCAAAGCAACTCATAGGAGCTGAGTTGTCTTCAACTAGAGGAGAATGATGTATAAAAATAGGCCAAACTTTTGATCCGTAACTCTGTTTGAGCCCATCTTCATGCCAAAATGACCATATAAAAAATATAAATGCTGACATAATCAACCCTTATATTTATGGGACATATTTGATATTTTTTAGAGGCCAAACATGACCATTTGAGGGTCCAAAATTGTAGTTTAATTTTATTTTTGATATTTTATAAATTTAAAAATTGTCTACTTTTGTAACCAAACTTTAAATTCAATTAAAATTCACCCAATAGGTTAATTTTAGATTTTATTTTATTCTTGGATATTTTTAGAGTTGTGCACACTTGCATGTGAAACTTAATAAAAATAACAACTACTAAAAATAATAGGTCAAGTTTTATTTGTTTTTAGAGTTCCAAACTTTGCATGTCAACTCTAATTTTGAAGTGAGGATTATTTATACATGGTTTGTAATTATTTGAATTATTCAATACAAATCAATATTATTTATTTTTAAAAATCTTTTCCTATTGGTAATTTTATTGTCTATATAGTATTTTAGTTCATTAACAACCCTATCTTAATTTGATTTCCACTATTATGTCAATCTATTTTTGAAAATTCTACCTTTACATTCAAACTATGTGATCAAATGTCATATATTGAAATCTGAATAGATCTATTAGGTTTAACACCTATTAAACAAAATTAATAATTTTTAAATAAAATATAGGGTAAATATATTGGTTAGCTTATACATTTTTTTACCATTACTTTTTAATTTTTTTAACTTATTGGAAAAGCATTCTTCAATTTTACTTGAACTATGGTGTGAGATATATTGTTCCAATACTCAAGACATTAGAAAATGTTATATATGGAAATTAGTTTCAATGTTACTGAAAGTATATTATAATTGTGTAAGTTTGTGATTTTCATCCATATGAATTCTTTTGACTATTTTTTATTGTAGTGACAATAAACAATTAGCCTCAACAAGGTACTCCTAACATAACTCAGGTAGGGGATAATGTGGCTATGAGATGGTGGAATCCTCTATAGTTAGTTCCCCTTTTAGCCTTCTTTATTTTTTATGATTGAGATTATTATCTCTGAGAGCCTAAAAATATAAAATACCTTGCCTAATACCACTCATTGATATGAATGATTTTTTGTTAGCAATAGGATTTATGTCTATTGTATCTCAATTATTTTGGATCAAAAAAATAAAATTCATATTAAAAAGGATAATATGAATAATGTAAAATCTCAATCCTTTATTAACTTATATTGTTGTAATATTTTATCAAGTTGTGATCCATCTAAGATACAAACACCATTTAGGATTATTTTTATAAAATCAAGTACGACTTGGGATCAAGAACACATGTACATTTTCAATCTTACAATGCAAAATATATACTATTGATGGACTTGTCATGAATTTTAATACTGATAAAGCTAATTTAGATAAATTAAATGAAATTAATAATGAATAATTTAATCAATATATTCACACTAATCCACAAAATAATTATTCATTACTATACATTATAAGAGATGAATAAAATAAATTAGTTCAAGAATATACTTCCACTTTAGGTGTTTCAATGTCCACTATTACTCCTACTCCTATATCAACACCTTGAGTTACATGTGTTATAATGCCTATGTATGGGGATACCAAAATATTTCTACTTTTATGGAGGCATCATACACACCTCCTTTGATTAATACACATGGTCCAACACCAACCTCACCTAATACACACTCTCTTTATTATTTTTTTTACAAACCTATATGCTAAAGTATTAAAATTAGAGCATGGTGTCTCTAGATATAGCCATTCAATGGATTTTCATAATTTTCTTTATAAACCATTACCACCTGAGATAACATATTACCTATTACCAGTAGGCCTTAGTCCTTAAACTACCACCCTATGTAGATAGAGGTGATTGTGAAAACATCTTAGATCATTCAATATATAATTATTGGATTATGCTTACAATGCAAAATTATTATCAAAGTTATTTCCATGAATCCTCAAATAATATGTTTTATGTTGATTCTATGATCTTAATCTCCAATCAATTAAAGCATTCAACCCTTTAAAAGATCATTTTTTGGCATAATTATATATCCACATTGATGAAAAACTATATTATGCATAACTTTATAAACTCAAGCAAGGGTCCAATGAGCCAACTAGTAAATATGTTCTTTGATACAAAACTATGCTAGCTAAGATGATCAATTATATGATAGATAATGAGTTACAAGATATATTCACATAGAGTTTTTTAGAACTACTCCTTGAGAATAAAATATTTGACATATTGAAATATTTATATTAGTTATGCCAAATAGTCAAATAATGAGAAGCCAATCTCATAGCTTTGAACAAACTTAAGTATGCACCAAATATTCCAACTACTTAAAATACTAGGCTTCAAATTACACCAAACTACAAGGTAAAATCTAACAAAATCAAAAGTAAAGAAAATAAATAGTCATTGTAGTATCATAACCAATGAATAAGCTTAACTTATAGTACCACCAAGGAGTCAATTTTAAATTTCACCATCACCTCCTCATGCCTTGTTACAGAAACTACTTGATTACAATCTCATATCTCTCCCTTGACCATTATAGGTTGATATGACCAAGCCTATGCACAAATTAATTGACAGTAGCACATACTATAACTACCACATATATAATGGAAATTTTAAAAACAATTGTTATAGGCTAAGGCATAGGATACAATATGTTATCGATGATAATACTATTGAGCTAAGCCCACTCACAAAATATGATATACCACAAAAAAATGAAAATGAAGATTTTAAAATGTTCAATAATCTATTTCCAAACCATAACACAACATAAAATATAGATAATTCATAGGTACACCATGCATACAATGTGCACCCTTATACTTAAACATATGGACATATTTGTGATATTTGTACATTTACAGGCTCATTAGCTTCACATCCTATGATCACATTTGATGGTAATGAATTTTTTGAATATAATTTAGACATACATGCACTCTTTATTTGATCTTATCTCAATAATAAACCCATACACATTATCATGATCAACAATGGGTCAAGTGAAAAGACATGTACAATGATAATTCTTTGTACTCTTACGTACATAGATAAATATTTAGAAACCACATAAAAAGTAGTCAAAGAATTTGATATACATATAAAAAATATTATTTGGTATATAGTGATTCCTATCCATGTTAGTTAAACAATAATTACAACTCCATTTTTAGTCTCATCAACCACAACAGTATTTGATATGTTATTAGGAATATCTTGGATATAAAATCTTCATGTAATGCATTCTATAGTACATTGATTTCTAAACTATATTATTTTAATTAAGTGGTCAAAGTTATAGGAATTTGACATGAGTACCATCTACAGTCAGTAATATATCCTCCTCATCCCCCACCCCTACTGAAATTCATTATTAGACCTATTAAATAGCATAATATAAAGATTGTAAATGACAAAACTTAAAGCTTAACTAGGAACCAAGAATGAATTAGAGTTCATCTTTAGGTTTCACATAAAACTCTGATTATGCAATGAAAGAGAAAATAAGATACTTTATATTCACTTATTGAATGCAAGACTCTCTTTAATAAATGGGGATTTTATCATGATTTGTGGATTATGGTTACTCTTAATAACTTCTATTCAATAATTATAGTAGTGTATACCTTTGATTGATTGAATGTTTGATCATAAGATTCCCAAAATTATTGAATTTCAAAATCTCTTATTCCCACAATCTCACATTCGGATGATGTTTCGAATGGAAAGAGAATGTCAATTTATAGATTTCTTGGATAGAGAATGGATGGATAGGATAAATACATATTTAATTGATATTTTGAATTTTGAACGGTGTATATTTGGTCTATGGGTCAAATACATTAAATGAGGAGGTTTAAAAAGTTGTGAGATTGGTTATATGATTAATGATAGGTTTGAATGTCTTAATTAGGGATTGAATGTCAAAAATTACTATTTAAGGGTTTTAATGTCTTAAATGGGAGGTTTGAATGCATTTGAATGTCTTTGATTAATGAAAATATTATATGGATTAAATAAGGTGGTTGGATAATTTATTTTGATTTATGTTTTCATGGATTAATTTGGGACTAATTAATTAACTAATATTAATTAATTATTTAATAATCAAAGGGTAATGTTAATGGGACTATATGGGTCATGTCATAATTCAAGTGATATTGATTTAGATTTTTTTTATAATAAATGAGTTAGTTAGGATAAATGATGAATGTAAAATTTGATGATAGTATATTAGTAACAATACTAAGGTAATAGAATTAGGGTGTGTATAATTTCCCCTCTTTTAAATGGTGTTTCGACTAGAATAAGTAGTTGTGTATGAAAGTAAGTGGAAGAAGAAATAATAAGAAAAAAAGGATGCCCCAAGTGGATTGATTAGTTGGTACATAGATGCCCCCTTGAGATGGTATGCAAGGATGAAAGACACATATGGGATTTATAAATGAGAAGAATGATTAGAATGGATGAAGTGAAGGGATTTGGGGGTAAATTAGAGGTAGTCATGTGAATAAAATAGGAGGTAAGGGGTGAAATCCAAGTTATTTTCATTGTACCACCTAGGATATTGGATCTTTGAGCTTGTCGAATATCTAAAGAAAACTTGCCCCACATTCCTTCCAATGAGCACCATAACAAGCATGTGAGGTATGTAGCAGATCATTAAATACCTTTATTATTTTGTCATTTTTTATTTATTTAGTGTAATTAATGTCATAAACATGTGGGAGATAAAACTCTATAATATTTTTTCATTGTGGTGTTTTTGTATTCCATAAATGTTTTCTACTCATAAAAACTATGTTTACATTAATTTCATAGTGTTTCTATGGTTTTGAGAATTTACAAAATAGTCGAGTCATTTGTGCTCTTATAAACATTGTTTATTATTTGAGGAATGACATTTATGCATAAATAATTTTTGTGTATATTTTGTTAAAAAATGATGGTTTATTAAATTTAATGATGTTTTGGAGTTTTTTAAATATTTTTGACTAATTTTACTTGGATTAAATGATTTCAAGAGTAACTACCAAACATCATTTCACATGAGAGGTAATCAATGATGTTAGTATTATTACAAGACTTTATATTACATGAGTACAGATTATTGGAGTTAGTTGGATTATATTATATAGCTCACATGCCAAATATATAGGTAAATACATCTTTACTAACATCATTAGAAGAGCGAAGGCACTCTGAGATGAGCGTATTTCATCTGCTAACTAGGGAGATGATAGTTACATTATAGGATGTATGGAGGATTATATGTATCCAAATATGAGGTTATATTATATAATGGAGATATATGCCATGATAGGCATAAATTTAGATATTATTTTATCACAATGGCATATGCAGGAGCATCCTTTTAAGGATGACTTGTCTTGTGTTTGTTTAAATAATTTTGATTTGATCAAATGTTTTATGGTCATATAACATGTTTAGGGTGTTTTAAATGTGTTAGGAGTATTATTACACACTTTTTAATCTTATCCAATTTTCTAGGTGTGCTTAGGTAAGTTAGATTTCAAAATTGGCATTTTGTCACCAATTTTAATAATTTGAATTTTTGAATGGTTTTGTCTAGTTCAGGTGTTGTAGGAGTGATTTGAAGGAATCATCAAAGTGTAAAATTGTTTATGTGACTTATTTAAGACACCATGTAGCTATAAATTCGTATTAATTCATACATGTATGGAATATCAACCTTGGTATATGTTCTAATGTTCAAAATTGTTTGCTAGTGACCATTGGGAGGTTCAAAATTAGTTAGAGTAGTTTTAAGATATAAAAAATTTGGTATTTGTGTATTGTGATTAATTATAATGAGGAAGAGGTTATATTTCCAAGAAAAAAGGCAAATAATTCCTCATGTTTTATAAAACATTGTGGCAAACCATGTTTCCTGTATGTATACATTGGAAGATGACCATGTTTGAGTGATCATGGAAGAAAGACTCAATAAGGATATGATTTTGAGAATAATTATGTATTTGTTAAGTTTATTACATGTGATATAAGTGTTATTATGTTTTTTCATTTAATTATTTCCATATTTCTTGGGAGAAGGACAATACAGTCCTATAGGTGGTAGTAGAAGTACACACAGTCACATACAGATCTTTATGAAAAGTTGTAGCAAAGCTATCAATAGGAACATATATTGATTATAAAAGGTGTGTGGGGTTATTAAAAAGATTAATAAACCTTCACAATTATTTAAAACCCATTTTGTAAAATAAAATCATAATATCTTTGCTCACGCCCCTATAGACTATGTAAACCCTATATTAGGGTTTCTAGGCAAAAACTTGTCCTACAAGAGTTTCACCTAGTGAAAATTCCTCAAACTTTATGATTTGATAGTATTAAATGTATAATAAGATATTTTGAGAATTTGGCCTAGTAATTTATGGATTGGTTATATATGACTGTGTGTGTCACAGGGTAGTAGAGGCCTAATTAGGCCTAAATAGAGCCTTAAAAGGGAATGAAAGGATGACCTTTGAGTAGATTATAGATAATAAATTTCATATAGGGATAAAATAAGATAGAGGTGTCATAATATATCATTTTATTCTCAATTTAAAAGAGTACTTGTCTATACTATTGGAAAAGGCCTAAAAATGGCTATAAAACAGTCTGTCAAAGTGGAAGAAGGTGTGTATGTTATGAAAGATGTGCTAAGAGGTTTTATGAGTTAGATAAGGGGTCCAATTGGAATAGAATGAGAATGATAAATATCATAAGAACTAATAAACAAAAATTTAAAATTAGAATCATACTTTGAGCTATATAACCTATGAGACTTCATAAAAGTGAACAAGTTGTATTTAACAAAGTGTGAGTTATTTTTGTTATTTCCTCTGAATCATTTAATATCAAAACTTAGGAGATCTTGGGAAGGGAGTAAGTAAACATGGTAGGCATATTACATGGAAAAAAATTAACCCAAATAAGGTTTTAGGTAGTTGAGGTGAGGAACTTGTAGGTAAGGTTGCAATCCATAGAGTTGGCTCAGAGAAGAGAGATGAACAGGGGAGATGTGAGCGAAGGAGAGGATGAGGTTCCTAAATAATAGGTGGAAGAAGGAGATGAAGGTATAGTTGAGGATATTTATAAGATTAGTCATTTGAGTGACATAAAATCCTAAGTTGGAGGTGCCAATGTATGAGGGCAGTCTTAACATTGAAGAGCTAGTTGATTGAATCACAACATTGGACTATAGGAATACAAGAAGAAATAAGAAGAGGAAAAGAAAATATAAGGTCATGGGATAGAATGGTGGCCAAGATGAAAGGAAAATTCATGCCTAAGGACTATTAGATCAAATTTTTTAGGAATCTATAAAATATAAGACAAAAGGACATGACATTGAAGTATATACCAAAGAATTCTACAAACTAACCATTAGAGCATGACACATAGAGGTGGATGCAAAAATAGTTGCTAGGTAAATCAATTGATTAAAGTTTAGAATTCAAGATGATATTAACATTTTTTCATAAATAATAATAGAGGAGGCCTATCAAGATACATTTAAGGTATAGGAAAAGTTTGTTAGGAGGAAAAGTCAACAAAATAGAGGTAGAGGAAGGAGTTACAGAGGTAGAGGTCAACAAGAAGGAATAGGATAACTAGGTAATATAAATCAATGGAAAAGTCAAAATAAATAAGTTTAGGAGTTTTAAGAGATAAATTCAATCTAGTAGAGGTTGTTATAGATACAAATGTAAGAGATCATATGGTAGAAGACGAGGCTAAAGTGGGTTTACTGCCAAGTGCTTAAAATGCAATAAGTTTATAGGACATAGATCATATGAGTTTCCATAAGAAATTCAAAGTGGAATTTATAAGAGTGAAATTAAGAATAAAATAGTTAAAAAATAATAAGAAATTATGGATTCATTACCAATATATGTGGAAGAACCTGAAATAGGAGAGAGTTTGTTGATGAGAAGAGTTATTTTAAAGGCAAGCCATGAAGACAAAGAGCCACCACAAAGGAAGACAGTGCTCAAGACCATATGCAAGAGTAAAAGTAAATGTTGTAAAGTCATAGTTGATAATGGTAGTATGGATAATATTTTGTCTTCCATGATGGTAGATAAGATAGGATCAGAAAGTAAAGAGCATTCAAGTCCTTACAAAGTCTCTTAGATTTAAAATAGTCATAAAGTCTAAGTTAGTAAGCAATGCCATGTAGAATTGTAGATTGGTGGGTATAAGGATATAATTTTGTGTGATGAGATTCTTATATATGTGTGTCATATCATCCTTGGAAGACCATGGAAGTATGATAGGATATCTATGCATGATGGTAGATCCAATACATACACCATTGAGAAGGATGACATCAAGCATACACTAACCCCATTGAAGGATAATCAAGAATGGAAGGAGGTAAAAAGTAGCGTAATTATGTTTGGTGAGAAGAAATATTTTTCAAAATGAATTTGTTTAATCAATGAGGACAAGAGTGTGTCATTTGAGAATAATTGCTAAGATGAAGATGGTGTAGCACAAGTTACCAAAGTAATGAGATAAGAGGATTAAATAGTTGACAATAATTATGAGGTATTAATTAAAAAAAAGAGTTGTTAAATTCATCCTAGCATGATCATTTATTTTCAAATGAACATTTTAAAAGGATATTTATAGACTCATCCCATCAATTATCCTTGATAAAGAGCATGGAATATCTAGAACACTTTGCTAATAATATTAGTGTGTTGATAGAGTTTGTTATTGAAAGTGAAGTGACTAATCAGATAGAAGATGAACAAAATCAATAGATAAATAATGAATTTAAATAGGTTGAAAATATTGTAAGTAAAAATATGGAACAACAAGCAGTAGTCCAACATGTAGCAAATCCAAGAACATAAAGGACAAAAATGAAAGTGCAAGAGTGTGGATTCATAGAAGATAAGAAGGAGGTTGTTATGTTTAACTTGTGTGTTACATGTGTAGGATTTTTTCAAGAGAAAAAAATATATATTGAAGATGATCAAGTTGGATATCAATATTCAGAAAGGTAACCTCAAAGGCAAAGCCAATACAACCTTATTCAAAGAACATGGAGGTATAAGCTCCACTCATAGACCTTGGGATCCAGGAGGTTATGAAGTTGAATATTTGGAGTGAACAATAGAGAGAGACTATGAGGAGAAATTAAATATAATCTTACTAAACTTTTAGGGAAATTTTTTTTGCACCTCAGTAGTATGATGTAGAAGCATCCTTATAAAGATGACTTGTCTTGTGTTTGTCTAAACAATTTTGATTTGATCAGATGTTTTTTTGTCATATAAAATGTTTAGGGTGTTTTAAGGGTTTTATGAATCTTTTTACACACTTTGGAATCTTCTCCAAGTGTCTAGGTATGCTTAGGTAAGTTAGATTTCAAAATTAGCATTTTCCCACCAATTTTAATAATTTGAATTTTTAAATGATTTTATCTAGTTTAGGTGTTATAGGAGTGATTTTAAGGAATAATAAAAGTGTCAAATGGTTTATGTGACTTATTAAAGATACCATGTATCTATACATGGGTCTTAATTCATATATGTATAAAATATCAACCTTGGTATATGTTCTAATGTTTAAAATTACTTGCTAGTGATCATTGGGAGGTTCAAAATCATTTAGAGCAGTTGTAGGATATACAAATTTTTTGGTATTTGTGTATGGTAATTAATTAAAATGAATAATAGGTTCAAGTTACAAGAAACAAGGCAAATAATTCCTCATGTTTTATAAAACATTGTGGCAGACCCTATTACTTAATGTATGAATTAGAAGATGACTGTGTTTGAGTGATCATGGAAGAAAGACTCAATAAGGATATGGTTATAAGAATTATTATGCATTTATTGATTTAATTACATGTTATATTAGTGTTATTATGTGTTTTAATTTCATTATTTTCATATTTCTTGTGAGAAGGACAATACAGTCCTGTAGGTGGTAGTAAAAGTACACATAATCACATACAAATCTTTATGAAAAGCTGTAGAAAATGTGTCAAGGGGAACATATACTTATTTTAAAATGTGTGTGGGGTTAGTATAGAGATTAATAAACCTTAAAATTTCTTTTAAACCCTTTTTGGAAAATAAAATCACAAGATCTTTGCTCTCAGGCCCTTGTAGACTGTGTAAACCCTATATTAGTGTTTCTAGGCAAAAACTTATTCTACAGGAGTTTTATCTAGTGAAAATTCCTCAAACATTGTGATTTGATAGTAGTGAATGTATACTAACATATTTTGAGAGTTTTGTACTAGTAAAGTATGGATACATTTGGTTATGGATGCCTGTGTCACAGGGTAGTGGAGGCCTAATTAGGCCTAAATAGAGCCTTAAAAGGGAATGAAAATGAGTCCTTTGAGTAGATTATGGATAAGAAACTTCATAGAGGGATATAAAAATATAGAGGGTTATTATATAACATTATATTCTCAATTTCAAAGAGTACCTATCCATACCATTGGAAAAGGCTTAAAAAAAAGCTACAAGACAATATATCAAATTGGAAGAAGGTGTGTATGTTGTGAAAGATGTACTGAGAGGTTCTATGAGTTGGATAAGGGGTCCAATTGGAATAAAATAATCATGATAAAGATAATAATAACCAATAAACAAACATTGAAACTCATAATCATACTATGAGCTATATAACCTGTGAGCCTTGACAAAAGTGAACAAGTTATATTTAATAAAATGTGAGTTATTTTTGTTGTTTCTTTTGCATCAGTAGTGGATTTAAATATGTGTTTAGGACTGATAGATAAAATAACCTTAATGATTATGGATATTATCAGTGGCATATTTATTCCTGATAATACTAGGATATATTTTATGATTATACTAGTAGACATGGTGAAATATATGTTAGAGTATGCGATAGAATTTTCCTGAGGACCTTGTGTAGTTTTAAAAGGATTTACACACAATGTCATACATTAATGATAATAGTATTGGATATTTGACATTGATATAAGTATGGGTTTTGAAGAAAATAGTTTTGGGGTGTCCAGTAGGGAAACATATAAATGAAAATAATGAAAATTCCTTTACATATGCATGATACATTATTGTGTGTAGCCAATGAAGAAATCTAAGGGAATTCAAATGTTTATTGGAAGGATATAGATGACCTTGGGGTTTGGGATACTACATGAAAGTAATAAATGTATTAAAACCCAATATGGGTGAAGGATTAGATGCACTTAGATTATGAAATGACTATGTGATATATCATTGGTTGATGGGAGTATATTATTAAAAGATACACGCCTGATAGATTTTTACAGTAGATTAGTGTACAATAGGGTATTCTAGAAAGACCTCATATTTTTTCACATAAACATAGGGAAAAATTATAGTGGGTACCTTTAGTGGATCTAAGAAAAACTATAGCTAACTAGACATCCTTGAATTATATGTAGTGGGATAGATGAATATATGTTATAGATGCAAGGTTACAAATGAGTAGAAATCATTGTGGGAGAAGATGATAGGATACATGGAAGTGGATATGGATATCAGAGGCTAAAGACCATATGGGATTATATTTAAGGTATTTTAAGTAATTGGCCTCAAAGAGTACAATAGTGTAGAATGAGAGGATATATAGACATGAATAATTTTGATGAGGTCTTAGCTAGATGAGATGGATGAAATAAAGGTTGAGTGGTAGCAATTGAGGTAAAAAATGATGGGATACATGGAAGTGGATATGGAAGAGATGGATCTAGGTTTTTAGTACCATTGGTAGTAATAATTAATAGGGGATATGGAACTAGGCCTTTGATGCAACTAAGATGAGAAAAGGATTAGGAGCTGACACATATACTTTGAAAAGAGATTGAAATATGAGAGGTAGACCTATCTAGGATGAGGGAGGATGCTAAGTTGAGGGTGACCACCCATTAGACATATTTATTTTATTGAGATACATCACTCAGATACATGCAAGGATAGATCAAATGAGAGTAGGGTTATGGAGGATAGATTCAAGATAATAAAATCAATTCAATGGTAAGAGATTATGATATTACATGTTTGATAATGGAGGTTGATCATATGAGATCAAAGTGGGTGGATGCATAGATATTTTGTATTGAGAGGGACATTACTTGAGCAATATTGACACCCTAGGGTATGAAACATGTTTTTATAGAGTGTATGAGGGTTATAAGAGAGGCATAGTTTTGTAGGTTGTATGAGCAGATTTTCCCAATAGAGTAGAAAGCATCTTCTTATGTGGATAGAATGAGAAAGTGAATAGGGGTATCTTTGGCATGTACAACTCATTCAGTGGGGCTTCTTATAGGAGGATTCCACCAGGGAGTCCATCTATTGAGAGTAATGGTGGGACATGACATGATGTATTTTTTGATTATATGATATGTATTGATGAGATGCTTGTACATGGACATTTATATATATTAATTCATTTTTTAGTGTCTCATGTGTATTATTGTTTATTTATGATGATGTTTGATGATGATGCTTTATGGATGTATATTATTATATGATTTGGTGATTATCTTGTAACTCCTAATTTATTCATGTGTGATGCACATTTAGTCATTATGGTGAATTTATAGTAATAAGTGAAAGTTAATTATGAATAATTAGTAGTCAATGTTTATGGTTGATTTGTTTAAGTATGTTTATTTAGGAATGGATGTGTATGAATGTAGGTAATGTGATGATGTAGATGTATATCAATGAAATGATAATAATCTTGCATAGATTTTTGAATGTTTTAAGAAACCTGATTTTTTATATAGTGTGTGGCATGATTGATGAAAACACATACTAGTTAAGCAAAAAAAAATCAACAGACATAAACTTGGAATTTGTATGAAGGTAAAAGACATTGTTGATTCTAATTTAATGAATAAAATATTTAAAAAATAGGATTTGAATAAAATTAAACTCAAAATTAGAGTTGACATGAATAATTAAAAATACTAAATAAATATAAAGCTACTGAAATCACCTAAAGCTAACTGACCATGCAATTTTTAGAACATTGTTATTTTTAGTAACTTTTGACTTCTAGTGATTTTTTTCAACCACTATTTTTAGAAGTGTTGTATGCAAGATCATATGTGCCTAAAAATATACAAAAATATAATTAACACTAAAATTATCCTAATGGATGAATTTGAATGTTGTCTTTCTATTATAATCCTTCCCACTTAACTTCCTTACCTTTTGTTCATTGTCTTATTACCAGAACCTACACTATCTTTTCTTTCTTCTTCTTTGGTACCTATTGTTTCTAGTATACTTACTAATTATATTCACCATCACCATATTATCCATGGAAATCATATAAATCTGAAAAATTAAATATTGGAGAGATATTGAAATTATGTGGTAGACTCACCTCATAAGCATTGTAATTGATTTTCTTCACAATTCTGCATGAGTAAATTTTAATGTACTTCAACTTGTTCTATGTGCCTTTAAGAAATATTTATGTACTTAAATAAACCATCACTAAATATCCTTATTAAAATACCTTTGGCCTTCTTTTGACATCTACTACAAATTTATACTTATCACTACTTTCTTGTAACTTTCTTCTGACTTCTTGAAATTGGTGTATATGCTCTAAGAATGCTTTTACATCATCACTAACTAATTACTTAATTGGTAAATATACAAAACCTAAAACATACATAGGATTTATTCCATAAATAATCTAAAATGGTGATATTTTCATTGATCTATTTATTGAACTATTGAATGCAAAATTAGCTTGTGATAAAGCCAAGTCCTATTACTTGGGCGTCTCTCTAACTACGCATCTCAAAAAATTTCCACATATTCAATTTAAAAATTATATTTTTGCATCTATTTATGTGCGATATACACTAATACATTATATATTAGTTTCTAAATTCTTCCATAAATTCCTCCAAAAATGACTTAGAAATTGTGTGTCCCTATCTATTGTAATGGTTTTTGGAACACTATGCAATCTTAAAACATCCTTAAAAATAGTTTTGAAACTATAATGGCACCATTTGTTTTCTTACATGTAATAAAATGAACCATATTAGAAAACCTATCTACAATAATAAAAATTGAATCATTTCTTCTAAGTGTGTTTGGTAATCCCAAAACAAAATATATACTCAAATCTATCTGTAATCCTCTTAGAACTAGTAATGGTAAGTATAACCCTATATTTTGTGCAAGTCCTTTATCCACTTGAAATATTATACATCTTTAAACATATCTTTCCAAATATCTCTTCATATTTGGAAAAAATACTTCTCCACAAAATCTATTGTATTAGCTTTACCAAAATGTCCAACCAAACCACCACCATGTAGTTCTCTTAGAATAGTATCTCTTAGAGAACCAATTGGAATACATAATTATTTTACCTTGAGAATATAACCATCCTATATAATATATTAATCATGAATAATAATTATTACACCTGTTAATGGATTCATGAATTCGTCAACTATCTTTCCAAAACCTGGATTACTATCATATAATTACTTAGAAACTTCAAACCAAAATACATCACTCGCCATAGTAGTTAATAATATCATTTTCCTACTGAAAGCATCAAGTAATCAATTTTATTTTCTTGATTTATGTTTCAATACAAAAGTATATCTATGTAATAAATACACCCACTTTTTATGTCTACCATTTAAATTATTTTGAATGTTTACATAATTCAAGGCTTCATGATCTGTAAATATGGTAAACTCCTTAGGCACTAGGTAATGCCTCAAATTTTTCAAGGATTATACAATGTCATAAAATTCAACATCAGATGTAGAATAATTATTTATTACTTCATTCAACTTCTCCCTAAAATATGTTGTTGGCCTTCTTTCTTGACTCAACATAATACCAATTACCACATGTGAAGCATCACAATCCACTTCAAATACTTTGTTAAAATATGATAATGCTAAAACAAGTTTTTCTATAATCTTATTCTTTAACAACTCAAAACATTCTATTTTTACCCTTGACCACACAAATTCTTTCCCTCTCATGTAATCTATTATTGGTGTAACAAGACTATTAAATTTATTAATGGACTTTCTATAAAAATTTGCTAAACCATGAAAAATTCTTATCTTTGTGATGTTATTTGGAAGAGGCCACTCAATAATTTCCTTTACCTTTTCTTTATCCATCCTTGCTCTGTCTACTAAAATTATAAACCCCCAAAATACCAAATTATTCTACATAAACTTGTACTCCTTCAAATTCACATAGATATTTTTCTTTCTTAAAAACTCTAATATCATTCTCAAATGTTATAAGTGTTCTTTAGTCTTACTAAATATCAAAATATCATGAAATTAAACCACCACAAACTTACCAATGTATTCTCATATCACTATGTTAATCTCTCTCATAAATGTGTTGGGTGCATTAGATAATCCAAATGGCATTATAAACCACTCATATAAGCCACCCCTAGTTTTTAATTTTATTTCATTCATTTCCTTAATGAATTTGAATTTGATAATAACCATTGATTAGATAAATCTTGGTAAGGTACTTAGATCCTATAATTGCATCCATCATATCATCTAAACTAGGTAAAGGAAATTTGTATTTGATGGTAATTTTATTGATTACTCAACTATCCACACACATCCTCACCCTCCATATTTTTTTGGAGTTAAAAATGTTGGTATTGTGCATGGACTCATGATCTCCCTTACTACACTTTTTCACCAATTCGATAACTTGTTTATTCAATCATGTATGTTCTATTGGACTCATCCTATAAGTTGTTTGATTGGGTTGAGATAATATTCTAAATAAATCAATATTTTTTTAAATGCCCCTCTTTGGTGGTAAACCATATGTTAACTCATCAAGTATAACATATGCATATTCTTTCAACACTTATGTTGATTTTGATGGTATTTGCACCACTTTTATGTCTTCATTATTTTTTACTAATGCATAATAGTAACTTGTCATATTTCTGTCTTTAATAAATTATTTTTTGGACAACGAGATTTCTACCTACCCTTGTTCTTTAAGGGGTAGTAAAACTACCTTTTTACCACCTTTCCAAAAAGTATATGAATTCTTTGATCCATCATGAATTAATTTTCTATCATATTGCCATGGCCTTCCCAATAAAACCATGCCATGCATCTATTGGTATAACATCACATCATATTTCATCCTTATAAGTTTTTCATATAAAAAATATGACTAAACACCTTTTATCTACAATAATTTCACTCCCTTTATTAAACTATGAAATTTGATAAGGATAAAGATGTTTTTCAAATTACAAACTTAATTTTTGTACCATTTATTTATAAACCATATTTTCACAATTAATACCACCTATAATTATGAACTAGGAATTTGACTCAAGAGACTATGGTTAGTATCATGTTAATTTCAAAATGAAAACAAAATGAAAGAAACACACTAAATAGCATAACATCTCTAGGCCTAGACACTAGGGAGAGATTAGTTAAGAAACATGAATAAAATAAAACTAAAATGCAAAAGAAACCCTCTTTTACCTTCCTTGGATGCTCCAAAAATGTTGTTGTAGTGGTTTGCTAAGGTTGTGCTCATGAAGTCCTCATCAATGGAAGCTTAGCTACCTCCATCTCTCCTTGGCACCTTTGGCTTTGGCTTGGCTTGATTTGGAATAAATTGGGCATGGTAACCCTAATTGTAATGGATTCTTGAAGATATTTGTGCATTATAAATTTGTACCAAAATAGCTTAGAAATGATATGGTAAGACCTCTTATTTATAGATTTTTGAGATTGATCAAAATTAACCTAAACCATACATCTTAGGATTAAGATGTGTGGCTAAGGATTAATCTAATTATGTAATTAAAATTGATAAACATGCTTATCAATATTTGGGATAGAGCAACAATTAAGAGGCATGGGAGGAATGAATCTTGATTTTTGTGGCATTTATGGCCTAGGGATGTCTTCCCAAGAAATGAGGTCACCTGATGATGCAGATATTCAATATTTATTTCCAAAATAAATTATTCAACAAGTTTCCATGGAATTCTTAATTAGGCTATAATTTGGTTTAATTATCTCTTAAGCATTTTTAAGCACTTTGTGTATAAATTACTCAAATTGATCAGAATGCCTTGTTATTAGTCCAAATTTTGACTAGATTAGAATTGGAAGGAAATTTCAAATGCATTGGATCCATTACCCCATTTAGGATGTTATCAACAATAAATAATAAAGGCACATGTCTTGTGAAAGAGATTTGATAGGAAAAGATCAATCTAGAGCACCATGTGTGAACTTGGTATTTTGACTTGGAATGATCTGATCAAAGTTAGTTGGCCCAAAAATTGTATTACCCCATTTAGGGATACCTTGGATAGAATCAACACTTGAATATGTCAGTTTCAACTCATTTAATGCATTTTAGGTGGAAATTAGCCAAAAGCCTTGTTGGAGGTCATTGGTGGCTAGATTTAGGTGTTTATAGTTTTCCCTTATTTGGGAAGGCATTGTAAGTTATAATCATAGTAACATCTTCTCAAATAATGAAAAGGTCCTGTATGTCTACAATTACAATGATGATAAACTAACTATATGATGCCCCTTTAAGGGAATGGTTGGCACAAGTAAGTCGACAAACAGTCCCTCAAAAAGAAAAAAAGTGAAATGAGGGGACCAAAGAAAAGAAAGATGATGGGGTGAAAACATAATGATATTGATAAAATAGTCAAAATCATTGAGAATGCAAGTGGGATGGTATACAATGGTTTGCCTAAAGGTAGTTATAAGTAGTGTATCCTGATAGGAGCAACATGGTATGATAACACAATGATTTTCCCAAAGGTAGTTATAATCATTGAGAAGATAGAGCTACCCATGTTAAGATAGACAAACAAGATAATAATATGCCCCTATATGGGAAAAAAATTAAAGTGGTGACAACACAATGATTTGCCCATAGGCGATTATAATCATTGGACATTGATTATGGAAAACATGGTAAACTTGGTCGAGGAAGATGATAACTTAACACAGAGGGTAATGATGAATTGGAACAACCTACTAGTAGGGAGATGTTCATCTAAACTAATAAAGGTTGAAATTATTTTGTGTTTAATTAGTCTATTTGGGATATGATTAGGATGGAATTGGGACCTCAGTGCTGAAGAGATGCTACCATTGCTGAGTAGAATTCTTGAAGCTTAGGTTTATTGTAGCACGTGTTGGTAGGCATCATGGTATAACATCATGAGGACTTGACCAAAATATGCATAAGGACTGACTCCTATAATCCAATACGTAATAAAAAATAATGGACTAATGATAGAAACCATGATGACAATGTAAACATATGAATATGGATGGATTCTAGTGTAAGTGTGGGCAAGAAATCACCCCATGAACACATATAAGCTGAATCAAAGCAACAATGCTGAAAGTAAACAAATAGGTAGATAAAAAAAATAACAAATAAACACTCAAAAGAAACCATATGAATATAAGAAAAGGAAGGGGTGACCGAGCTATCTCCATATGCACTAGGCAAGTGGACATTGCCTACATAGTTCCATAGATGTAATATCCAATAAAAAACTTTAGGCCAAATGTAGTTCTCCTAGGGAATGGGAAGAATGTGATAACTAAGGAAAACAAATAGAATGGATGTGATATAAGAATATGAATGGTCTTAAAAAAAGGTAAGTGCATGCGAGTAAAGGCCAAAAAGGATGGGGAAACTAAGTGATAAGTAATTTTCTTGTAACTTAGTAAGGGTTCCTAAAATCCTTAAGGCAAAGAAGTGATTAATGTTTTCATTCTTTTCTAACAATTTTTTAAATGCTTTTGGAATTTTTTGAAGTATCTTAACTTGATCAAGAATAATGAGACACTAAATGGTTCAAGATCATGAAATGATGAGAGAATTTAAACTAAGGTTGCTCACAAAATGGTAAGAGCATGGGGAAAAGGGTGACTAAGATGACCTCAACAAGTATCGAGCACTACCTACATAGTCTCAAAGTAGGACATCAAGTCACTTTAGTTCCACACTACAGTGGATGAATTCGACTAGTGTAGCAATCAATTGAAATAAAATAAGCATAATTAGTAAAAAGGCATAGTATGACATAGGAAGTGGCGAGTTGGTATGTCAAGGCTGAATAAAGAAATGTTGACCCTAGTTTTCCCATAGGTGGTTATAACTAGGACACAAGAACATGGATTAATGGTACTATGTTTCCCAAAGGTGGTTATAATTAGTAACAAGATCAAGGGTAAGAAAGGAATAACAAATGAAGGATGTAACTGCCAAAACTTCTATCACACTACTCCAAAATATGATCTCTATCTGAAGTACATAAACTCACTAATGAAACTGATCAGAATCATTGATGCTAAAAATGTGTAATGAATGGAAAAAACCAAGTACTATACGAGGGCTTATTGGAAAAAGGACAGTCAATTCATCGACACCATCAAATGGTTTAAGGAAGACAAATCCAAAATTGAAGAAAAGAAGTATGATTTAGATAGTTCACCAAAGGAAGAGTCAATATTTGTTCAAACTACCTTGTATACTCAAGAGGATAAAAAAAATAAATGATACATAGATAATGGATGCTCAAGCTATATGACATGAGACAAGAGAAAGTTTATCTCTCTTAAGAAGCACAATTTAGGTTCAATAAGATTTGGTGACAATAATTTTGCTAACATAGTTGGGAAAGGTTATATAAGTTTGGATAATGGTTACACTAAATTAAAAATGTACTATATGTAGAAGGTTTGAAACACAATCTTCTAAGTGTTAGTCAAAAGTGTAAACAAGTAAATGTTTTAACTTTTCATGATAGAGGATGTGAAGTGAGAAGATCAAGTCTGGAAAATTAGTTGCAAACATTCATAAGGTAGATAATAAATTATATGTGTTACATGAATCCAATAGAGAGGAATGCTTCAAGAATCAATTAGAATAAAGATGGCTTTGGCATAGAAGACTTGGACATCTAAACTTTGACAATTTAGTGAGGATCAGTTCAAAATGGCTAGTGAGGCATATGCCTAAAATAACTAAGATTCCTCATGCTCTTTTCAAGGCATGCCTTCATGGGAAGAAAACTAAAATAAGTTATAAATTTAAGGAGAATTACACCACATTACCATTGGAGTTGATCCACACTAACCTATGTGGACCTAAAAGAACCCAAGGTATTCAAGGTAATAGCTAATTCATGATTTTAATTAATGACTTTACTAGGATGACTTGGATATATTTCCTTAAAGAAAATTAGAAGTTTTTGCAAATTTCAAAGCATTCAAAGCTCTTGTTAAAAATGAAAAAGGATAAAAAATTAAATGTATGAGATCAGACAGAGGAGATGAATTTTGGTCTTATGATTTTGATACCTTTTTTGAGGAATAAGGAATTAGAAAACAATATTATGATGCTAGGACACCCAAAAAGAATGGGGTAGTTGAGAGGAAAAACAAAACTTTCCAAGAGATGACTAGAACCATGATTTAAGATTCCAAACTATCAGATGGTTTTTGGGAAGATGTTGCTAATACATCAGTTTACATCTTAAATAGATACCAAGTTAGAGTAAATGGTGATAAGACTCCATATGAGCTATGGAAGAATAGGCCAGCTAATGTCAAACACTTTAGAGTGTTTGGGAGTAAGTGTTTTATCAAGAGGGATGAAGAAAATATTGGTAAATTTGACTCAAGGTCTGATGAGGGAATTTTCTTGGGTTATTCCTCCATAAGTTCTGCTTATAGATGTTTCAATAAGAGACTCCACAAAGTTATTGAAAGCTCTAATGTAAAATTTTAAGAGTTATGTGAAATTAGGAAGCCTAACTTATAGATAAATGACACTATTGATAAATATATTTAAAATAATGAAGGCATATCTGATCAATCAGATGATGAAGAGGAAGAAGTAAGATATGACACTAAAGCTCCTTCTAGGAGAATACAGAAGGATCGTCTAGTTTCCCAAGTTATTGGAGATGTGAATTCTTGTCTATAAACTAGAAGAGAATGTTGATCAATTAGATTCAACAAGACACAACTCTATTATCCAAGGTTGAACCTAAAACATTATTTTAATCTCGCAAAGATGAAAATTAGACATACACAATGGATGAGGAACTTGATCAAATAGTAAAGAATGAAACATGGGATTTAGTACCTAGGACAAAAGACAAAAATGTGATAGGAACTAAGTGGGTATTAATAAATAAAATGAATGAGAAAGGAGAATTCATAAGAAATAAGGCTAGATTGGTGTGTAAAGGATATACTCAAGTTAAAGGGATAGATTTTGATGAGACATTTGATCCTATGGCTAGAATAGAAGTAATTAGAATCTTATTAACATATTGAACCTTCAAAGGTTTCAAATTTTACCAAATAGATGTAAAATTTGCATTTTTGAATGGAAACTTAGATGAAGAAGTCTATATTGATCTACCTAAAGGTTTTTCCATGACAAGTAATTAGGACTATGTTTGCAAACTAAAGAAGGATTTATATGGTCTCAAAAAAGCTCCTAGATCTTGGTATGATAGATTGGACAAGTATCTATTAATTCAAGGCTTCAAGAGAGGGGTGGTTGATAGTAATTTATACATTAAAATAGATGGCACTCATTAATTACTAGTGGTAGTCTATGTTGATGACATAGTTTTTGGATCTAAAAATGACAACATGAATAGAGAGTTTTTAGATGCTATGAAGACTAAGTTTGAAATGGAAATGTTGGGAGAACTTGCCTTCTTCTTAGGATTACAAATTAACCAACTTGATGTAGGGATACTATTTCACAATAAAAATATATCAAGGATGTGCTAAGGAAGTTTGACATGTTGGATTGTAAGCCAATGAGTACTCCAATGATCACATGATGCAAGTTAAGTAAACAAGATAAATCATCAAAGGTTGATCAAACTTTGTATAGATCCATGATTGGAAGTCTCTTGTACTCTACTACTTTTAGGTATGATATTATACAAGTAGTAGGCCTTGTAGGAAGGTTTCAAGCTTATCTTAGATAATCTCACTTGAAATCGGTCAAAAGATCTTGAGGTATCTCAAGATCACCATAGAGTATGGTTTATGGTACCCCATTATCAAATAATTCACTCTAAAGACATACACTAATGCAAATTAAGTAAGATGTGTGAATGATAAGAGGAGTACCAATGGTGTTTTCTTCATGGGAAAATTCTTGGTGTCTTGGATAAGTAAGAAGCAAGCCTCTATATCTCTATCAACTATAGAAGCTAAGTATATAGTTGTTGCTTCCTGTTGTACTCAGGTAATGTGGATGACACAAACCTTGGAAGAATATAAGGTAAGATAAAAGGGACCTTATCCTATCTATTATGACAATACTAATGCTATTAGTATCTCTAAGAATCCTTTTATGCACTTTAAAACTAAGTGTATTCCTATTATATATCATTTCTTGAGAGAACAAGTGAGTAATCAAAGTGTTAAGCTGGAGTATGTGCCTACAAAAGAACAACTTGTGGATATTATGACTAAACCATTTATAAAGGCAACATTTGAATATATAAGACAAATCTTGGGAATCATCTCCTTATCTATAAATTATTATAAAGTCATTGGTTAAGGGGGAGAAATAATTTCATGAGATTTCTCTAGAGGTTGATGATGGAAAGCTTCAAGAGACCAATTCAGGGACATTGGTCCTAAAAGCAAATTCTAGTCAAATTTTGATGCTTGAATTAGTAGGTCAAATCATGAAGTATGAAGTTAAGGTTGGTATGGAGTGTGGAGAGGAATTTCCCAAGTGTATTACATGAGGTTTCATTCATTGGATTGGTCATATGTATATTTAATGACCATTTATTCTATTAGACCTTTTTGCTTAGTGTTCATTACCTGGTAAAATCTCATCTTGTAAACTTTGTACTTTTAGGGTCTATAAATCTAACCAAGGTTCAAAGAAAGTTGGATTTGATAGGTATAAGTGAAAAAGGTAATATGGAGATGTAATAAGGCTTCAATGATCATTCTAAGGTGTTTTGGCATAATGATTGTTGTGTACATAGGGTCTGCATACGTAAAATGACTAGTTTTAGGTGTCAAATGAATATTGGTCAGTGTTAAAGTTGAATTTGTGAAATATAAAGGTATTTTGAATAAATATAGGTGTGATATAGGTGGTTTAAAGATTTGGAGGTCTCTTGAAGGAAAATTCAATATTTTTGAAGGCTCTCAAGTATGTCAGTGTCTGCATAAGAGCTAGAAGGCTAAAAACCATTTAATGGTTCTATGGGTTCCCATACGATTAAAAAATAAAAATTTGGTTTGGTAATTTGAATCAATGACCTCAAGGTGTGAAAGAAGTTTCAATATTTGGCATTGATTAGAAGAAGGTAAGTTGACGAGATTTCTCTTTGATGCCCTAGTTTTTACACCATGTGAGTTAGTGACCTTCCCAAAGGATTTGAGACTTAAGGCTGATTAATACATTTAAATGTCCAAAAGGGTACTCAAAAAGTGTTTCAAAATAATTTTAAAGTGTATGGTTTGACCTATGGTTGAGGATTTGTGTAAATGGAAGACTAATTGGCAGGTCAGTTTGTGAAGGAGCTATGGTGAAAATGAAGATTTGGTTGATAATTATTGGAATGAATGACGGGAAATATTATTTACTCCAGATACTAATTTTCAATTCATGAGTATGCATACACAAAAATTTATGGGCTCTAAAAGGTTCAGGTAGGGCTATTAGGACTCTAGGTAAGGCTAGTGTGAAGAATTGAACTTTTTGGTCATTTTATCCAAAATAAAAGGTATGGTTATACATGAATATATTTATAATTTATATTTTTTCATCATGTATTATTGAGAAAGATATTTAATGTGCATTTATCATTCCATGGGTGTTTTATGAGAGAGAACTTGAAGAACAACTATGAGTTTTTATCATGGTTAGAGATGGTCTGAAGGTGATCAAGGGGTGCCTAAGCTCAAATAACTTAGGGGGGAGTCCCTGTCAATTTTATTAAGGTGTTATAACTCCTATTTATTTTATATTATGTGTTTTTTCTTCATAGAGCAGTGCATGGTCAAAGGAGAATGTTGTCAATGAGCAGGTTTGAGGTAGTCTTGGTAAGGAGTGGTTGCACAGTGATAGGGGGAGTTTTTATCATATCTCAAATGAGATCATTTTTTGATGTTGGATTTAAAAACATTTAAAAAACCTAAATTTCCTTAGAATTAGTAGGTAATCCCACTTTATCATTGTGTCAAAGTGGGAGAAAGTGTTTGCAGAAGGAGAAAGAGTATGTGCATAAGATTTGTGTTGGTGTTGACATCAATGACAAAGGGGGAGATTGTTGGTGTTTTCAATGATGTATATAAGGTACCAAATATTTTCCATAATGTGACCAAGAGTGTTCAATAGGTGACAATTATACATGGCTCTCAATGACAAAGCGTGTTTGAGTAATCATGTAAGGAACTTGTAGGGTTTGTTTGGTTAGGCAAGATGTGGATGTTGATGGTGTATTGACCATATTTTAAAATTAACATTAGGGGTAAAGATTTAATAGGGTAATTTTGGAAGTGAAATTAATTCAATAGGATAGTCTTGTGAAGGTCTAGGTTAGCCTAGTCACCTTGGCAGATCTTCCTGAGTAAGCAGATTGATAATGTCAGCATTCACACACGTGGAGGTTTTAGAAGAAAATGGTCACATGGGTTTGTTGAGATTTATGCCTAGATAATGTGTTTAAAATTTCAGGTCTTGAAATAGTGTCTATAAAAATATATTATAGTTTAAAGTTGGTTTCCCATGCATATTTCACTATTTTCCATGCTTAGCCAAATTTGCATTAAAAAGTGACCATTGGAATTCAAATATTTGAATTTACAAAGGAAAACTAGTCAGTATTTTGTCCAAAACTTTTTATTAAGAATGCATTTTATGATGGTATGAAAATAAAATTGGTATATAAATTCAAGGGGAACCCAAGAAAAATAACTTGGAGGTTTCACCAGTCATACAACAGTATTTATTGCAGTCCAAAGTTGACTGAGGATTTGGTTATCTTCAACAAATGACCCGAGAAGGATATTTGAGTTTTTATTGATGGTTTTTAGATGTTTCAAGGTTAATTATCTATTTTAGGGTGTTTTTGACTCCCTGAAGATCATATATATGGATTTTGGAGGTTTGACCAATCCATCTTTAGTATGAACAATTGCTTACAAGTTGATTTTTGGTTAGTTCATGGTGTTTTCATATACAAGACAAACATTTGATAGGTTTTGCATATGCATAGATGTTTAGGGGTGAATGTAATCACTTTTAGGTGTCTTAAGAGTCATGTGGCATGGACCTATATGATTTTAAGGGATCTTGTTTTCCTAGTTTTTCTCGGTGAAGTGCTAAAAGGGTGAATAGATCTCCATAGACATAAAAAGGCTTCTTGGGCCTAATTGAAAGGTGGTGATGTTTAAGGATGGTATATAAAATATATGGACAACCTATGAATCTTAAATTGGTCTTATTATAAGTGTGATATAAGCCTTAATGTTTAAGTCATGTCTAATGTCTGACCAAGAAGATGATGTTCATGAAGGCTCTATAAAGAGCATAAACAAAGGTATAGGTTTCTAGAGTTGATATGTGAAGTACAGAGAAGTGTCAGTATCCTTGGTGTATATATTGAAGAGAAGAGTAGGTTTATAAATTTATGAATAACCTATAGGTCATATTTTTGATGTTATAATAGTATTCTTGTAGGGCTAAATATTGAAGATAAGTGAAGAAGTATAGAGTAATCCAAAAGAGTGTTTTAGATGCATTGATTGTGTGTTAAGTCTTCAGACAGTATTAAGGGTTTAAGAGAGGTGTTATACATTGTTTATACATTATATTGAAAGGAAATAAGAGTTATAGAGATGTTGATATTAGAGGTTTTGTGTGGGTGCTCAACATCTAGGATAAGTTGGTGCTTGTTCATGCTTAGGGGTGGTGCTCCTTGTGAAATGGGTGCTTCACTAAAGTTCTCTTGTTTGTGATCCCTTATAGGACTATAGTCCATGTATTTATAGGCTTTATACTAGGTTTTATTCCCCATGAGGGTTTCCCACATAATTCATGTGTAATGTGTCATTGATCTTGTATAACTTTCTTTATGAATGGTTTATATGCTTCATGAATGTTTATGATTAAGTGCTTGAGAGTTTGAAGTTTTGGAATTGGATTTGAATTTATTGCATCACTAATTCACCACCCCCCCTTCAGTGATTTTACCTCTAACAATCAATATTAGGTAAATGGAAATCATAATTTGGGCATACCTTGTTGATGTCTCTAAATTTAGTGAATACTTGTATTCTTATTATTTTTTTATTGACTAGAATAATGTTTGATATCCATTTTAAATAATAAATTAGATTTATAAATCCAACATTCAAGAGTTGTGCAATTCCTCCTTGAAAAGAAGAGCCACCTTAGGTTTAATCTTTCTCAACTTTTGTTTGGTAGGTTTTAAATTTTCATGCACACCTAAATGATGCACTACAAGATATGAGTCTAATATTGGCATGTTAGCATACGACCAAACAAGAACATATGAAAAATCTACTAGAATAATAATGAGGATTTATTTCTATTCAATACTAAGATTTGTTATAAGTTTATTAATTTTTATGTCTCCTTTATCCCAATGTTGATGTCAATGGTTTATTACATAAGTGATTTGGATTCATGTTTCTTGTTTGGTGCAGGGAAAGGTTGATTTACTCATTTATTGGATCCTCAAAAAGGTTTTCATAGACTCATCTTTATTTTTTTATTTTAATTTTCTCTGTCCAATATCATCTTAGAGAGGTTTTCACTAAGTGTATTTTTTCTCTTAATTGTATATTTTTTATTTTTAGATTTTTAATGACTAAGGAAATCTTCCTACTCCCTAAAATATGATGTTGTATCTAGTTTGATTTCAAAACCTTTTTTATGATATCCAAATGGAAATCATCTCTGAGTCCCATAAACTTTGTAATACCCTTGTCATTTTGGAATAAATCAAGTGGAATAAAATATTGTTGGTCCTAATCGATGAGTTCATATTATTTTAAGTGAAACGTGAGAAAAAAAATTCATTGAAGTTAGTAGAGTCAAAGTATTCATAAAGGTTATAGATGGAACCCACTTCAATGTCATAATAAGTTTCCTTATAAATTATGGAAGCATCATTGATTTAATCCTATGGATCACCCACAATAGTTTTTTAATCGATGCCATGCTATTCCTTATTTGTATGAGAAGGTATGGGCTCTATAAATCCCTACTAATGGATACCCAATCTATTTCCTTTGTATTTCATGATGAAACACATGATTTTTTTACCATGGGATACTCATTCTTTTGGAAATAAGTAGCTATACCATCATCGTAAAAATATGAATAATTATAACTTTAGATCTTTTCATCTGAAATAAGGTCTATTTTTACAAAATAGGTTTTTCCAAAATGATAGGATACTCATTATTTGTTCTTGTTTAGGTTAGGCCTAACATGGATTTTTTAAGAAATTGGAAGTTTTCCCACATGAAATGCATCTTGAATCTCATATTCCCCAAAGCCTTTCTCAATGATCCTAAAGTGGGATTTAGGAAATGGATATTTAGATGTTGATTTGGGAGGTGGAGTGGATTGGAGATCATCTTTATGGATATAGGAAGAATATTTTGTCTCTTTTGGTCCCATATATTTATCTACTTGATAAGTATTTTCAAGGATATGATAATAGGTCATTTTATGATATTGCCCTTACAACATTTTTTAATACTAAAAGGGTTGAGGGTCACGTGGAAAGTTACATCCATTCTTAAATATGGGAAATTGATACATGGTGAAGGTTGGATGAGATGGATTTCATGGCATGAATACATGGATGGTTAATGATGATGTTATAGGTAAGATCAAGATCAATGACATGTAACAAAGTTTTATGCATGACATGCCCAACCATGATAAAAAAATCTATTGTGTTACTGAATCTCTTTATTTTTTATCATATGATTCAATTGTGATGGAATTAATCTCTAATTTGTATAAGGTTAACCTAAATTATTGATTAAATATAAAGTTTAAATGTTTAAACTAGACCCATTGTATACAAGTAACCTTTTTACTTTATGCTCAGTAACATAAACCTCTATGTAAAAGGGTATGTTATGACATGGACCTAAAAGGTATATATGAGTTTGGTAAAATGTAAGTTGTTAACTCAAGAATAAGTCCCCAATGAGTTATTTAAAATTTAATGGGTAAGATATCAATTTGGACTCTTGAATCCTAAAGAATTTAATACAATATATCATTGTGAATAGTAAATGTCTTGAGAAGGTTTAGAGTGGAAATTTGGGTAGGTGATTTCTCAAGATGGTCAATGATATTGTAATTTATCTCAAGGGTAATAAAAGTAGGTACTTATATAGTGATCTTAGCTCACATAGTTAAGACAACACAATTTGGGGTTTGAATTTTAATGGTAGAGATATGGTTTTCCATAATATGATTGATAACTGCATCAAATGGATGGTGGGATTTCTTGGGATATACATTATTGGTTTTGTTTTGACTTTGATTCATCTATGAATGAGGTTGGTAATTTTTTGGAAAGGGATTTTTGTATATCCCTAATTTATTATTTTTTGAAGTGGAGGGATAGCCTTCAAGTTCTCTATCTCCATGATCGATCAAATCTTTGATAGAGTTTCTTAGTTTCATCCATTAGTTTATGGAATGACCCTTTATTTTTTCAAAGTCACAATACTAATGTTTTCTATACCATGTAGGTTTTGGTTGGTTTTCATCAAAATTTCTAGTTTGAGGTAACACTATCATATTTTCAACTATTAGTTTTTGGAAGATCGCTACAAGTGGTTCTCCTAGAGAACTAAAAGTTATCTATTTTATCTCCTACTTAGGTCATCCTTTAGGGATGGTAATGTTTAGGTTAATTTGGGTATCTTGGACGTGCTTCAAATCAATTACCTCATCATCAAATAATTTCTTATTATTAATAAATGACTTAGGTTATTAAGATCGAGTTTGACTTTGGTGATCTTTGTGGAATATTTTCACAATTCATTTAGTTGTAATAGATTTTTTGATTTGAACTACCTTTTCAATACTTTAATCCAAGGAGTTGACACAATGAACATGTAAGTGGAAATTAATATCTTGGTTGAGGTTGGTGGTGAATATATTTTTATGCAATCATAATTAGAAGTATCAAAAATAATTATATTTACATTCAAAAATCCTATTCTAATCCCAATACAATACTTCAGATAGAGCATAAGAATAAGGGAAATTAAAAATGTAATTTAAAGAATGATATTTATGCCTTAGAGTTAGTTTTGAAGTTCCCTCCTTCTTTAAAGCTAGACTTGTTTCAAATGACTTGAGAGATGATTATTGGATGCCTTGGATGTTTAATTTCCTAATTGGATTAACTTGACTTGGACAACACTTAGGATGCTTATATTGATAGATGATAATGATATCTCAATGGATAAATGTTAGTTTGCATCAGTTATGTCACATCTTGATTTCACCCTATGACTTTTAAACCTCTAATCCATTGATTAGTATGGTTAATATCTAATTACTAATGCTTTGATTTGAGCTTTATAACATATACTAAAATGGGACAATAATATTGCTGATTAGAATACATGTTATGACAACTATATGTTATATTTTGTATACTTAAATATGTATTTGTTAGTTTTTGCATCATTTTTGACATTTATGATGACTCAGACTAACTACCTACTTTATTTGAGGTGGATGCAAGATAGGTCCTACCCTTAGAGTTTGATGAGGGAGAGCATCATCAGAGAGGATTAGCTAGATAGAATGATTGGGGGGATATCAATGGAAAATGTTAGTGACCTTACACATACATAATAGATTTTAAATGATATTTGAATAAAAATGTTAGTGTGTATTTTTTGTGATTATATTTGTGTGTGGAATTAGTTTTAGTATGCATTTCATTTCTTTAGTCTAATTGACTTGATTTTTGACTTTTAATCTGAAAAATAATTATTAATTACAATAAAAGTATTATTATTTTAGATATGATTATATAGCAAATAATTAATGACATAATTATCTTTGTAAAGATTATTTTCTTAAAATTAGAATTATGCATGAAATTTACTTGAAAATTAAGAAAATAGATTTTATTATTATTTTTATAAACTTGGTATGTTAGATTGATAAACTAAAGTGAAAGAAAAGAAATTAATAGAAGTTAATAAATTTAGAAGTTGAGTTCATGCAATCTTGAATATCCATGCAGGTATTTATATGAAAATTAGAAAATAGATTATTAAGTCAACTCAGGTTGAAATTTAGAAAAAAAAGATAGTAAATTTATCATGCATGGGAAAAATAAAAAGGGAGAGTTTTCATGCAAGGGTGGAGTGCAAATTTGAGGAAGGAAAATAAGTCTTATAAATAAAAGAGATTTTTTTGAAGTTAAAAACACATGGACAGAGAGACACAAAAGGAAAGAGAAGAATTTGGAAAATGGAAATTAGAGAAGAGAAAGGCAAAAATCTTCAACAAATTTCAAGGTAGGTGTTGTAATTATTTTTTTAGTATGATTATTTTATCAAGTCTACGTGTTTTGGGTGGTGTATTAATTATTTTAAGCCCTGTGTCTTATTGTCTTAGATCTATGTTATAAATTGTCTTAGCCTGCATGTAAAAGTGATAATTGTGGTTTTGAATCTCTATGGCCTCTGTTGTATATATAGCTATATGATTTTCAAATAGCAAACTAATTATTGTATTGACTAGCACTTTTCCATTTAGAAGACCTCCATTGAAAATTAAATTACATGTGTAATGTTCCTTTTAAATCTGTATCCTATCTCATGATTGGTTTGTATTTTATACTTAGTACTATGCTTTATTTTTATTTAGATGCTTGTGTTGCTTATCATTTAGGGCAGTGTTATATATATATATAAATCATTCAGCATCCTTTAATATGTATTGGACTACATTAAGATTGTAATTTCCTGCATTTGAATAAAAGCATACATTTTAATTTAAGAACTTTGTGTCATATTTTAATGGCATGCATTTAATTTTATAAGGTTACACTCTAGTTTCTTTAAGCCATCTTTACTCATAAGTGACACCCCATTTAGATATAGTTTCTTGAACCAGTATTGATAAACCTTTATTTTATTGAAGACTATAGTAAGATTCTTTTAAGCCAGTGTTTCCACCTTGTATGACCTATTTTCCCTAATGCTAGCATCCCCCTATATTTTTAGTGTTGAAATTAATTTAACATGTGTTTAGCTTTTGTTGGTTGTTTTTTTGGGTAATGCCACATTATTATTTGGACCTATGTATTCTCTTGATCAGCATCTCATTCTATAGATATGCATATTATTTTAAACTATGGTTTTTATTTTCCAAGACATCATCCTAAATGGTCTGCATTGAATGATTGAGTGTTAAGTTCATTTTAGAGTGAAAAATGTTGAGTAAATATGTGGATCACCTAGCTAATTTTTGAAATACCTAGTCATCATAACAAAGCCTTGAGTTATATAATTGAATATTAAGCTGAGTTCTTTTTAGATAATTGAATTTGAAAGTTAGCACCCAACCATGAATAATTTTGGCCCTATGAAATTATAACACTGAGTTGAAATATCACAGAAATGATTATAATATTAAAATGCTAAGTCTTTGTGAAACACCAAGTAGCTATAGTAAGCTGAGTCACTTGTAAAAGATGCCAAGTCACTTAAAGTGCAGTATTTATAAAATATTATTGTATATATATGTAAATTGAAGGCTAAGATTAAAAACATTGAACTTTGAGTAAAAAAACCCAGACTAAGATAAATGTTGAGTTTCTATTTGATAAGGCTATGTATATATTTATTTAATCATTGAGATTTATATTTATTTGATCACTAAATTTATGATGGGCTGAGATATTAATAAAAATTGGTTAAATCCAAATGTGAAGTACTGAGTCTTTTGAAAATAATAATAATTATGTTTCCTCTTTAATGTAAGATCGAATGTTGGGTGGAACTTTATTTTGCCTCAGATTCTTGAATTGTGGCTTGAGCGAGTTGCATGTTGATCATAATTATCATGGGACCAGTATGAGAGTATAAGAATATGAGAATAGTTGTTGATAGCAAATATTAATTATTAAGTATGCTTTTGGGGTTTAGTATAAAGTTAGAGTTAATAAGATAATTAATTCATTGATATTTTTATAAGATATTGGTCAAATTTTATGAATGTTCAAATGGATTATGTTTGGATGATATATATTATGAGGCATGCTAAAACATCCTTAAGAATGTAATATGATAATCTTAGATAATGAAAGTCAATGGTTGGAATATGAATGATAATTGAAACCTTGCAATTTATTTTAAGAATTGTTAATAAGTACTTTAGAAGCAACTATAAAGTATTGGGGTTTTTCATATAGAAATTGATGTATGCATGAACTTGAGTATTCATATGATTATGTAACTCCATAGGACTATAGATAATAAGTCTAAATCTAAAGTAAAAGATTGATAATAAGAATTCTAGGAAATGGGGAACTTTAAAATACTGACCTTCAAGTTAAGTTTCTACAAAACTTAATTTGATTTATAGATATCTGATGTTAAGATAACTATTAAAGATTAAAGATTTTGTGCAATAAATTTTGTGTGATTATTTATATGCAAACAAAACTAGACTGTTAAAGCATAAATTAGTGCATTGAGATGTGTACCTGGATATTATATTATGTCTGATTATTAGTGTATTAAAATATAAGATATATCTAGATGGTATAGTCTTGTACTTGTTAAATAATTAAAGTGTAATATTACATGTTCATATTTGATTAGGGAACTCATGCATGATGATCTATGATAGTATGGGATGTCATAGATTTGTATAGTATAAAAGGTACCCTGATAGTATATACTATATTTGTTATATCTAGACCCACACTTACATAAATATATAGGTTTTGGTTATTACTTGAATAGTAAGTGTTGTAACATTTGGTAGGATATCATTTGTGCGCTCATATAATTGTGAGAGTGAAAATGAATGTTGGATTAGAGTTTTATGTGTTAGAATGACTTATTTTGTATTATATACCTGCTATGATAATAGTTAATGATTTCATGTATTTATGACTAATTGTGAAAAAATTAGTAGTTGTGCCTTGGAACACTAGGCTATGATAATATAGGTTATCATGGGGTGTAGATATTTGGATCTTATTATAATAGTTTATATTATATAATTTATTATGATTATGAAAAATACTTGGATGGTATGGACTATAGATATTTTTCCTATATGAGTTAAATAATAGTGAATGATTGATTTATGTATTGATGAAATAAAAGTATACTTTGCTTACTCTTATGTATAGTATGTGATTGAATATTATTGATGAAAAAATGAAATTTGTATGAATTTTTGAGCTATATACTATGTTATATATATTAGATTTCACATTAATGATTCTAATATGTAGTAAGATGGATTCCACTTGCCTAGGTAGCACCACCAATGTTGGATAATTTGAGCAAGTGGTGTGTAGTGAAATTGACCAATCATGATGATCGTATGTTATTTGAAAAATTTGGCCAAAGTAATGTTAGATATATATTTTAATTTCATATGTTTGATTTGCAAGTTATGTGATATCATGTTAAAATGGATTTTTTTAATGGTACACTACATGTTTTTAGAAATCTTACAAGCACATAGGGTATTAGCATGTCTCACTGGATTCTCTCACTATTATATCTAGCTATCCATGAAGGGAGGGCCATTCCCTGATAAGAGATTTTTTGGGAGATTATTGGTCCATAGTTGGTGTAGAAAAGTGCTTGGATGATGCTCTCCCTCTCTACTATAGTACTTAATTGGAGACCACACTTATGATTATCAGTGATACAAAAGTTAGTATAACTCAAGCTCTAGAGATCTTGGTATCTGGTTATTGTCTTAGGCTGAATGCTTGAAGATACATAATTGTATATGTATTTATATATTTAAACAGGAGTTATTGTATTGTGAGACTAGTCATAGCTATGTCTTGTGGTATTTACTTTCCTTGGAGTTGTATAAGATAAATATTGTATTCAATATTTGAATTGGAAGTACCTTTTATTCTTAATTATGTTTTAGTTATATTGTATTATTTAATTCTAAAAGATGAATGTTAATTATTTAATTGTTTTAAAAGAAAAAAAAATTGCATTTTATAAGTACAACTTGAGAGGTTGTAACATATGGTATCAGAGTTGTGGCTTGAACTCTAGGACCTAATCAGTCCATTAGGATTTTTGCATCCTTCTATTTATTAGAAGGAGAATTGTGCATGTATGGTACATTGAGTGTGTACCTTAGAGCATTCTTACTCCCTTAGAGTTATTAAAGGGCTGGTTTATTGAGTGTCTCATTAGTGATGGTTTTATAAGGTGTATAGGTAAGAGCATAGCTTTGTTTCAAAGTTGAGAACAATAATTTCTTACCATGTTTTTGATCTTTAGATTGAACACCTTGAGTGTGATTATGTCTTCCTTGAATCACCTTCACCAATTATGTTTTGTGTTGTGAGTGTTTTAAAATCATAGAGTGATTCTCACTTAAGTAATTATGCTTAGTTTTGTGTCTTATTTATATAGATCCTAGAAGTGGGAATCTTATAAAGACCATTCTAGTTTGGCACCATGTAGTGTAGTGGGAATTTTATTATAGTTAAGTGAAACTGTTGTGGTTGTGAATTCCTTTTTGTTAGGAGTTTGTTATGTAGATTATCATCCTTATATTTTTATGGACTTGAGAAAAAGTGACATCTTAGTTAGTTTAGAGGTGAATTGATATTTTCTCACTCTCCTCTTACATCATTTTTAACTAGTAAGAAGATTAATATTTTCAAGATGTTGATTTAAGTGTTTCCTTAAAAACAAAACACGTTTTATAAATATTATTTGATCTTATTTCCCTTGAGTTCATGTGATAGTGTTTCTTATTTCTTGGTGAGAGAAGTTGTAGGATTGGATGGGTTGATGCATCTTTGTGGTTAGTATTTTCCTTCTGATTATGGAGGTAGGTGACAACACTACACTTACAAGTTTGGTAAGTGAATAGTGATTGGAAATGTGGGTTGTGACGTTTCCTTCTACCATATGAGAGTATGTAGGAAGTTTTATTTATGATATTTCAGTTCTCTAATTTCTGTTTGTGGTTTTTTAGAGTCACTATTTTATCTAACTTATGAACTTGACTATAAGGAGTGGCCAACATTGAATTTATATTAATTTTAGTTTATTATAATTATTATATTATTATATACCTTTGTTTAGAATATTAGTATTGTCTTTTTGAAGCATGTTGTTTTGAAGATTAATATGTGTACCTTTTTTTGAGAGCAAGTAAGGTATAAGATATGTATAACATCTTCTTAGTCTAAAGGGTTGAGATAAACTTTTTAACTTGTTGTGTGTTATTCATGCAAACAAGGAGACATTGTCTCGCTTATAAGGTTATAGGGATGGTATTATCCATAGATTTTGTATATTATGTTAATTATGGTATTATTTCCTTTTTATTATGAATATAACACTATATATTAAGTTTTAAAATATGATACTAATTATGTTTGATTAGTGGCAACTTAATACAATCTTAGGATGATTGTATGATTTCTCTTGTATATATTTTAGTACATCTAAAATTATTTAGCATATAGTATTGTTTTTTATGATTTTTTAGTATACATTTGTGGTTAATATAGTCAACACTTTTTGAAGATCATCTGGTCATGGAAACCTGAGGGAAGATTGGTGATTTAGGAACATGATTTCTAAGAGATAAGATGCTATCCTACTTAGCCTCACATAGACTTGGTTATTGCTGAGTTGAATCCGACATATGGACTTGTCAAATCTAGGATTTAACAGGCAGAACTTGTCAAATTTAGTTGTATGATCATTTTTTTGACTTTTGTGATGATCTCATGTGTTGTTGAGTTAGTAGTGAAAATTTTACCGAGTGGTTATTAGACTGCTCTTGCTCATTCTGGACCTTGGGGTTGTCATGATGGAACCAATCAATGTAAGTGACATTTAAAAAACTTATTTGTATATTTGGAAATGTCATCAAGTAGGGTCTTGTGGGACCAATTCTCTAAGAATAGTGCTAATTAAGAGAACTAGTATAAGTTCTTCAGGTAAATTTTGTATTTAATTACATGATATGAGACTTGATATTATGTTTTTATGTTATTAAACTTTGTTTGTTAATCAAAAAATTTATTTGAATAATAGTCATCGAGATGATGACTAGTTTTAGGGGGGAGGATGTCATATTTTGATTTCACCCTATGAATTTTAAACCCTTAATTTATTGATTATTATGGTTAATATCCGATTACTAATTCTATAATTTAAGCTTTACAACATCTACTAAAATGGGACAAAAATATTATTGATTAGAATATATGTTGTGACAATTGTATGTTATATTCTGTACACTTGGATATGTATTTATTAGTTTTTGCATCATTGATGACATTTATGATGACTCAAACTAAGTACCTACTTGTTGTGAGGTTGATGTAGGATAGATCCTACCCTCAAAGTTTGATGAGGGAGAGCATCATTAGAGAGGATCGACTAAATGAAATGATTAGGAGAATATCAATGGAAAATGCTAGTGACCCTACACACATGCACAATAAATTTTAAATGATATTTGCATAAAAATGTTAGTGTGTATTGCTTGTGATTATATTTCTATGTGTGTAATTAGTTTTAACATGCACTTGATTTTTTAGTCTAATTGACCTGATTTTTGAATTTTAATCTAGAAAATAATTATTAATTACAATAAAAGTATTATTATTTTAGATACGACTATCTAGTAAATAAAAGGCAATTAATGACATAATAATTTTTGTTAATATTATTTTATTAAAATTATAATTATGCATGAAATTTACTTGAAAATTAAGAAAATAGATTTTATTATTATTTTTGTTAACTTAGCATGTGAATTTGATAAACTAAAGTGAAAGAAAATAAATTAACGAAAGTTAATAAATGTAGAAGTTGAGTTCATGCAATCTTGAAGATCTATGCAAGAATTTATTTGAAAATTAGGAAATAGATTATTGAGTCAACTCAAGTTGAAATTTAGAAAAAAAAGAGAGTAAATTTATCATGCATGGGACAAATCAAAAGGGAGAGTTTTCATGCAAGGGTGGAGCATAAATTTGAGGAAGGAAAATAAGTCTAATAAATGAAAGAGAATATTTAGAAATTAAAAACACATGGATAGAGAGACACAAAAGGAAAGAGGAGAATTTGGAAAAGGGAAATTTGAGAAGAGAAAGGCAAAAATCTTCAACAAATTTCAAGGTAGGTGTTGTAATTATTTTTCTAGTATGATTATTTTACCGGGTCTATGTATTTTGGATGGTGTAGTAAGTATTTTAAACCCTATGTCTTATTCTCTTAGACTTGCATTATAAATTGCCTTAGCCTACATGCAAAAGTGATAATCATGGTTTTGAATCTCTATGGCTTGTGTTCTATATATAGCTACACTATTTTCAAAAAATAAACTAATTATTATATTGACTAGTGTTTTACCATTTAGAAGGACCTAGATTGAAAATTAAATTGCTTATGTAATGTTCCTCTTAAATCTGCATCCTATCTCATGATTGGTTTGTATTTTATACTTAGTGTTGTATTTTATTTTATTTAGATGGATACATTACATATCATTTAAGGTAGTATTATATATATCAATCATTCAACATCTTTTATTATGTATTGGACTGCGTTGAGATTGTAATTACCTATGTTTGAATAAAATATTATGTTTTACTTTAATAAGTTTGCATCATATTTTTATGTTATGTATTGAATTTTATAAGGATGCATTTTAGATTATTTAAGCCATGTTTACTCACAAGCTACACCCCATTTAGATTTAGTTTCTTAAACTAGTATTAATAAACCTCCATTTTATTGAAGGTTACATTAAGATTATTTTACGCTAGTGTTTCCACCTTATATGGACCTATGTTCTCCTAATGCTAGCATTCCCCTATATTTACAGTGTTGAAATTAACTTAAACTATGTTTAGTTTTTATTGGTTGGGTTTCTGGGTAGCATCCCATTATTATTTGGACCTATGTATTCTATTGACTAGAGTCCCATTTTATAGATATGAATATTATTTTAAACCAAGATTTTTATTTTCCAAGACAGTGTCTTAAATGGTTTGCATTGAATTATTAAATGCTGAGTTCATTTTAGAGTGAAAAATGTTGAGTAAACATGTGGATCACCCAACGAATTTTTGAAATGCCTAGTCATCACAATAAAGAGTTGAGTTATACAATTGGATATTAAGTTGAGTTATTTTTAGATCATTGAGTTTGAAAGTTAGTGCCCAACCATGAATAACACTAGCCCTATGAAATTATAACACTGAGTTGAAATATCAAAGAATTAATTATAATATTAAAATGTTAAGTCTTTGTGAAATGCCAAGTAGCTATAGTAAGCTGAGTCACTTGTAAAAGCCACCAAGTCACTTAATTAAAGTGCAACATATATAAAATACTATTATGTATATATGTAAATTGAATGCTGAGAATAAAAATGTTAAACGTTGAGTCTCCTAATTTAAATGTTATGCCTCTATTTGATAAGGCTATGTATATATTTATTTAATCACTAATATTTATATTTATTTGATCACTAAATTTATGACAGGCTGAGCTATTAATAAATAATTGGCTAAAACCAAATGTAAAGTGTTGAGTCTTTTAAAATAATAGGAATTATGTTTCCTCTTTAATGCAAGATCGAATGTTGGGTGGAACTTTATTTTTCCTCAGATTCTTGAACTATAGCTTGAGCGAGTTACATGTTGATCATAATTATCATGGGACCTATATGATAGTATGAGAATATGAGAGTAGTTGTTGATAGTCAATAGTAATTTTTATTTGATGAGGTAAAATCCAAGTTAGAGTGTAGTATAAAATTTTTAACAGGCCATAAATAGGGTCAATAAGCCAAAAAACAAAAAGCTATAGTACTAAAATGAGAATGAAAAATAGGAAACTAGAATAGAACAAAGAGGAAAGTCCCTCTTGAGGGTCTTCATCATCAACAATGTCCTTCATAGGGATGATATGTCTTTCCTTAGAAACTTTGACCCGAGTGCGGTTCCTTGGGCCTTCAACTACTTCACTGGGGAATATCATTTTGGGGCACTTTTTCCTTTTTCCTATATGGGGGGATGCTTAGGGGGGACCCCCTTGGGAGAGCCCTGGGGGGATTTTAAAACCTTTGATGATTGAGCAACAAGGGATTGACTGGGTTGGGTAGAATGGATAAATGCCTAAACTATTGTTTTGGTCTGTCTATATAGTGAGTTCCAGTCTTGAATGAGTCTAGCCAAACCCAACCCTACTTATTAGACCTTAAAATTAAAGTTTTCTAGCTGTAATTTGATTCTTTCCAACTCATCCATCATAATGTCTATCCCTTTCCAAGCTATCTTCATAGGGGTACCTAGTTCTAGTGAGATGGGTTTTTTTTTGGGATAAATAGCTTAAGGGGGAGATCATTAGGGGGGACATTGATAAGCTATCATGGGGAGTGCAATTAGAAGTCTAGTGGGATCCCTTGATGGGATCTTCCACTGGGGGATCCTACTAAGAGTCCTCCCTAGAGGAGGAACCCCTAGGAGGAGCCTCATAATTGTTAAAGGCTTGGCAATGCTTAACTAGAAGGAAAATTAAGCCTTGGTAAAGGATGGGATTAGTGTCATTCACTTGTTACAACAAAATGGTACTCTCAAGGGACTTTAATAGAAAGTAGGGTAGACTAATTTTATATCTAATGAAATGATTAAGAAGTAAAAAATGGTGGGAACATATAAGATTATATTTACCTTTTAGCATTATGTAACACATGATTTGAAGGTAAATGTCAAGGTAGTAATATGGGAGATCAGCCTGTGAAAAGCCTTTTTTGTCCATCTACACAAAGTCATTTATCCTAAAAAATATTACAATGATTCTTGTTTTTTTACTGATCTACGAATGCCTCGATACCTACACATGACATTCTAGTTGCTTCATCAATGAAATCCTCTAAGACATTGATAATGATGTCATGGATGGTCACTTTCCATTTTATCCAAGCCACCATGAAGTAATGGGCAATCTCAACATTATGTTCTATGATTCGCTCCATAAATTTTGAGTCCCCCATTTTTCATCTTCTTCCATACTTTATTTTATTCACAGACCCCCTTGTAGGAAATAGGTTCTAATCTATCTCTGTCACCACCCATGAAGACTGTGTGCGTAGAGGTAAAGTGGGTAGAATGAATTTTTTGGATGGGGCATGTTCAAAAAAAGAATGAATGGTTAGGGACTCCCACTGAAGGCTCATAAAAATAATTAATATATCTCCTTTTGTAAAAATAATAGATTGGCTTAATTAAGATCTACCCCTTTTAGATGAGGTCATACACATGTAGAGAGATGATTTTTTTAACTCACATTGGTACCTTCAACACGTATGGCATTAAATACATTAGGAGGAATGTTGTTTGCATTGTGATTGTTAGTTAAAATGTGGAGATCAACTTTAATGCTGGCAAGGAGGTCATCCACCCCATTTCCTTCCCTATAGGTGTGAATAAGTTGAAACTAAGATATGACCTTTAAGAAATGCTTTAAATCATTAATTATCTCCTTAATGGTGTGGGAGGGTGTATTTATTCCTTCTAAGGTGTTTATAATGTTCAACGAGTCTCCCTATATAATGATCCTATTATCTTTGATGCTTGATGCCAACTATATGCCCCAAAAGGCTACCTTGGCCTCAGTTAGGTGTTTTGTTTGGGTACCCATGGGACTTGAATATGCAACCAAAATCTCCCATTTAGAATTCCTTATAATACCTCCACCCCCTGTAGGGCTTGGGTTGCCCTTGGAGGTGCCATCAAAATTCAGTTTCACCTAGCCATCTAGAGGAGCCTTCCATTTTGTGTGCTTATAGATTAAATGTTTTGAGGGAGAACATAAAACCTATTGGATATCATAATGTTTTAGAATACGCAAGGTTGGGGGGGTAAGATATTTATCTTTGGGTGGGAAATCTTTCCAATTTTTTGAAATGGTCTAGTAGAGGTGAGGGAAGACACCTTTCAGTTGGTATCTTTTGTTGAGAAAAAGACAATCATTGCAAATTTTACATATGCACCAGAACCAAAGGGGGAGGGTGAGATGCTAAAGGAAAACAAGGGAAGGGATATTCTAGGGGAAAACTATTAAATAATGAGGTTTGGCACATTGTTTGGTTTGAACCAAGCCATGTTGAGTTGACTTAGTAACCAATTAAACAAAGTCAAGATGAAAGGGTATTCAATAAAAAGATGGTGAACATAATCTTCCATACTTCAACAAATTGGGTACCTATTGGGGATAATCAGCCCCTTTTTGGCTAGTTTGTCCACTGTTAGAATTTTAATTTTACACCACAAGATAAAAAAATAAATTAACTATGGGAGTCAGGTGCTTTACCCAAAAGTTTTTCCATAAAGCATGAAGCCAATTTCCATAGTCAATATTAATTATTAAGTATGATTTTGGGGTTTAGTATAAATCTAGAGTTAATAAGATAATTAATTCATTGGGTTTTTTTAATGAGATATTAGTTAAAGTTTATGAATGTTCAAATGGATCATGTCTGGATGATATATATTAAGAGGTAGGATAAAACATACTTAAGAAGGTAATATGAAAATCTCAAATAATGAAAGTCATTGGCCAAAATCTGAATGACAGTTGAAACCTTACAATCCATTTTAAGAATTGTTAATAAGTACTTTAAAAATAACTAAAGAGTATAGGGGTTCTTCATATACAAATTGATGTATGCACGAACTTGAGTATTCATATGATTATGTAACTCCATAGGAATGTAGATAATAAGCCTACATCTAAAGTAACATATTGTTAATAAGAATTATAAGAAATAGGGAACTTCAACCATGTGAATACTGACCCTTAACTTAAGTTTTTATAAAGCTTAATTTGATTTACAGATATTTGATATTAAGATAACTATTAAAGATTAAAGCTTGTGTGCAATAAATTTTGTGTGATTATTTATATGTAAAAGTAATTAGACTATTAAATCATAAATTAGTTCATAGAGATGTCTACCTAGATATTATGTTACATCTGATTAATATTATGTAGTAAAATATAGGATATATCTAGATTTATAGTCTTGTATTTACTTGCTAAATAATTAAAGTGTAAGATTATGTGTTCATGTTTGAGTAGGGAACTCATGCATGATGAGCTATGATAGTATGGGATGTCATAGATTTTTATAGTATGAAATGTACCTAAATGGTACATATTGTATTTGTTATATCTAGACCCACACTTAATTATATAGGTGTTAGTTGTTACTTGAATAATAAGTGTTGTAACATTTGGTAGGATATCATTTATGCATTCATATAATTATGTGAGTGAAAATGAATGTTGGATTAGAATTTTATGTTTTAACATGACTTTTTTTATTATATATACTTACTTGGATAATAGTTAACGATTTCATGTAGTTATGACTACTTAGTATGACTAATTGTGAGAAAATTAGTAGTTATGACTTAGAACACTAGACTATGATAATATGAGTTATCATGGGGTGTAGTTATTTTGATCTTACTATAATAGTTTGGATTCTATAGTTTATTATGATTATGAAACATACTCAGGTGGTATGAACTATAGACATTTTTCTTGTATGAGTTAAATAATAATGAAAAATTTATTTGTGTTGATGAAATAAAAGTATACTTTGCTTATTCCTATGTATAATATATGATGTGATATTATTGATGGAAGGATGAAATATATATGAATTTTTGGGTTATATACTATGTTATTTATATTAGAGTTCACATTGCTAATGCTAATAGGTAGTGCAATGGATTCCACTAGCCTAGGTAGCATCACCAATGTTGGATAATTTGATCAAGTGGTATGTGATGAATTTGACTGATCATGATGATGGTATGTTATTTGAAAACTTTGGACAAATTAATATTATATATACATTGTCATTTCATATGTTTGATTTGTATGTTGTATGATATCATGTTAGAATGGATTTTATTTATGATACACTACATGTTTTTAGAAATCTTACAAACACACAGGGTACTAGCACATCTCACTAAATTTTGACACTATCATATTTACCTATCCATTAAGGGTGGGCTGATCCCTAATAGGGGATTATGTAGGGGATTGTTTGTATGTGGTTGGTGTGAAAAAGTGATCAGATAATGCTCTCCCTTTTCACTTTAGTACTTATCTGGAGACCACACTTGTGATTATCAATAATACAAGAGTTGGTACAACTCGAGCTCTAGAGAGCTTGGTATCTGGTTATTGTATCAGGCTAAATGCCTAAAGAAATGTAATTATATATGTATTTTTATATTTTAAAAGTAGTTGTTGTATTATGAGACTAGTTTTAGTTGTGTCCTATGGTATTTAATTTTTTTTGGAGTTGTATAAGATAAAAATTGTATTTGGTATTTGAATTAGAAGTACCTTTATTCTTACTTATGTTTTGGTTATGTTTTTGTGTTTAATTCTGAAAGATGAATGTAAGGTTAATTATTTAATTGTATTAAAAGAAAAAAAATTAATACATTTTCTATGTAAAACTTGAGAGGTTGTAATAGATTAGATCTCAATCTATATAGCCACATTAGAGGAAATCAATGGTGGAGAATTGGACAAGGTGGATGAAGATCAACGGTGGATATTGAAGGATAATATTTGGTAATTGGGTATTGGTAATTTTAAATTCATGGATAATTCCAAGAAGGTGGTGCAAATATCAAGGTGGTGGGTTAGAAGCATATATATTTTATTTGGATAATAAATTATATATTTAGTTGGGATTATGTGAATATTAGTAGGATAATTTGTAGAAACTCAGTGGAGGTGGTTGGAGTTTAGGAATAGAATTTTTTTAATAAAACTATAGAGAGGATGGTGTAAGGCTCAAGGTGGATTCGAGTATTTTAGAGGAAAAATATGATAATAAATGATCCTTTACATGGGATTAGATAGGTGTTATGGAGGTGATTTGTACGAATGTTAGTGGTGATAGGTAAGGGTAGGTGGTGAGGAATTCTAAATTCACTAAGAATTGTAGAGGCTATGTTAGTGTTTAAATGTCATGACAATAGAATTATTAAGGGATGTTATAATGTTAATGTGATGTGGTTTGATGTAAGAGAAATGTAAGCAAATGTAAGTAGTGTATTAGGATAAGGGTATAAAATCAAATTTATAATCAAAATAAGTATGAAATGAGGATGGAATTAGTCATGACGGAGAAGTGATGAGTTTTATATATATATATATATATATATATATATATATATATATATATATATATATATATATATGTATGTATGTATGTATGTATGTATGTATGTATATACATATATACATAAGTATATATACTTATATATATATATATATATATATATATATACACACATACATACATCACTATTTACTTATTTGAAATGCCATTACTTTATTCTAATCACAATGTCCTTTATAATAGGGTGTGTGTATATATATATGTGTGTGTGTGTGTGTGTGTGTGTGTGTGTGTGTGTGTGTGTGTGTGTGTGTGTGTGTATACATATATATATGTATATATATACATATACATATATATGTATATATATATATACACATATGTATATATATACATACATATATACACACACACACACACACACACACACACACACACACACACACACACACACACATGTTATAAAGGACATTGTGATTAGAATAAAGTAATGGCATTTCAAATAAGTAAATAGTCAGTTGAGTTAGTAAGTTGATGACAATTAGGATGGGTAATGTCCCCTCAAGGGGTCATGTGGGGAAGAATGAGATGGATGACCACTTGAAATAAAATGAGGTGTGGGATGTGTGAATAAATAGGGTTTGGGATGGACTGACATCATCACATCATGGTTTTTATAAATGTTAATGATGTGATGATGTCAATCCATAATACCTATGATGTGACATCATGAGGAGTTGTAGGATTTTGAATTGATGATGCCCCTAGAAAAGATGTATGTAAGGGAGAAAAAGATGATAAATTTAAGACCCTAGACATGTCTTAATTGAGTGAAGAATATGTATATTTTTAATGAGTGGAAAAGTAAATCCATGAGTTTTAGGCATATCCCAAGTAAGGATGCATGTTAGGGAAGCTACATGTATGGATTAAATGATTAATTAATTAATGGGTACTAACATATCCCAAAATTACTTATTCTTGATTGATTTATTATTGATTTATAATTGATTTAATGGAAAAAACATAGATGTCATGATTTTTTGGTCCCAATTGATAGGGGTGAGAGACTGATGAAAAGATTAGGGAAATGATTGAGTTGATGGTTGAATAATATATTAACTTATTAATATATGATTGATTGATTGCATCTAAAATATGTCTATATTGAAAAATTATTAAGGATAATTATGTGATTACAAATATTATGGATGACCATGGGAGTGACATGATTATCATTGAACTAACCTCAAACACCCTATATGACTGAACGATGCCTACATGGTCTGCGTGGACCTAAGGGTGATGTATTTCTCACAAAATGAGAGATATTTATGGGATGATAAATTATAATATGTATGGTATGATGTAAATTCCCTAATAATGCACCAAATAGAGTGATGAGGATTGATGAAGATGATGGATGTTAGCTATGATAGATTTTAGATAGATGATGTGATAGTTATTTAATTTGATGATTTTATTTGACAGATGATGGGATTCGAATCTTGATTGATTTGGATAAGATTGATAATTTTATGTTTTATATAATTTATTACATTATATAAGGTTGATGGACTATTTGACTTGGATCTAATAATAATTGGGATGGTGGATATGATTGTTAGGATTTATAGATAACAGGTTAGATTATATAATTTATATGATTGATTTAGATTAGGATAAATGATTTAATGATTATATGATGTTAAATGTTTTGGATTTGTGTTATCATGGACTTGACCCATATTTATGATAAATAACATTTAATGTAGCACTAGGTAGTATCACCATGATATGTATAACAATGATGACATCTTGACATTATCAATGTTGGACTGATGAAAACACAATTATTAAAAAAGTGTGAAAGTATAATGGATCATAAGGAACCATTGGTATAAGGAACTAAGATGACATATTTGTGTTATGTTATTGCACTAGCATAAGATAAGATTAAAAAATATAAGATAGAAAATAAATGGACAATAATGATTTGACAAAGATATTTACAAACTGCTTAATGAAATACATGTATATGCATAATTATGAATTGATAAAAATATGAATCAAAACATTTGGTAAAATATAGATAAGACACTTAATGATTGAATATATATATATATATACACACACACACACATGACAAAAACAAATAAGATTACATAAGCAACACACAAAATGAACACATAAGTATTTACATGCTAACGATATTTGATATTTATGTTCACATGATTTATTTATTGTCTTATTAAAAATACTTGGGATGGGTAAACAAATTACGAGTCAACTTTCCTTGTTTGATTTCCCCCTAGGTAACAATATATGCCATGAGGTTGGATTTCATAAATGATTGTCTAAAAGGATAGTCACAATGGTTCATTAGATAATGATATGGATTTTACTTAGGAATAAAGATAAAATAATTGATATATTTTATGATTTTTTTTTTTGTATTTTTGGGTTATTTTTATGTTTAGGTCTTTTTGGGATATGTATATACAAAATAGGGTTACTAGCAAAGGGAAATCTTGACCCTAGTCACTAGGATGGGGGAATGATGGTGGATGTAATTCTAAAAGGATTATGGATGATTATTAAAGGGGATGAGGGATGAGTGAATGTTATTCATTTAAACATCATTAGATTGTTTCCACTAGGACATGATACAAGCCCTAGGGTGAGATGAAAATATAGACATAGTGACTTGTTGAGTAGTGACAGGATCATACATTGGCTACCACAACGATATAAGAGGCCAAGATTGTGGGATGTATACAAGTGTTGTTGGGTAATATAGATATAATTAAGAAACTTGGAAAAAGAGAATCCATCCTTAATATCCAAGATAATATGACTGATAAAGGTTGTAATGATCTAGTGATGAAGTATGATGGATAAGGGAAGAATGAAAAATAATCTCTAGATAACTCTCCAAAGGTATTATTTTCATGTTATGATTTATTGTAGAATTCATAAAGTTGAAGAGTCACTATTATGCTAAACATTTTCCCAAAGAATTATTTGTGTATACACAAATTTATAGAAATCTATCATTATTGTGATAGTTTACAATAGAAACCACCAAATCAAAATCACCTTGAATTTCACTGGTATAGAAGTCCAGGATAACCTGTCATTCCAAGAACTATTTAAAATGCTTACATGTCTTCACACAAAAATAATTTTGTCTTGAATTGAAACTAATATTTATTATAGATGCTAGTTAAAATATGTATATTAAAGAAAGGAAAACAATAAATAAAACCCACATAGAGCTTCATTTATAGTTCCATAATTTATTTTCCTTACATTTAGACTCTCAACATACACATGAAAACTAAATAAATAAATTTGATCTGCTAAAAGTGACATTCTTGAAAATCTCAAATAATATTCCCTTTCCTACTATGCTCCATCATTACCAACACTAAACGAGTTCAAAATTAATAGTCTCTATAGTGATAGGGATTATTATTCAGATTATAAATAGAAATCAAAAAGCTTATATAACAATGGTAAAGTTTAGGCCAAGATTGGGTTTTGTATTTTTTTTCAAGACACTAATGGATTATTATTCAAGGTAATACTAGCACCCTTAGGCATCAGTGACAAAAAATATTTTCATGTGAATTAATTGGTTATTCCCCATAAAGCTAAATAAGTGATTGGGTGTCTTTAAAAGAGATTATCCATTCTATAAACTTGGGCATGCCTCCTATTAAATAAAAAAATAATGGATTTTTAGAGGAAATGTCAAAATTTATAAAAATATCTTCAAACAACATGTACTTTAGAATCTATAAGGTGAAAATTTTATCAAAAAAACATCTAAATTTAAATAAATATGAAGAGATGGTAATTTCTAAAAATGTTCCAAAAATATCTAAATAAGGAACAAGATAATTCATTCACCATTATTTAAAATATTAAGAAAATTATAAATTACATCATTCTCTTGACAAGGGGATCACTCCCAACTTGGTCACCAGTATGTATGTGTAATCACCTAAAAAAACACTTGAGTGCTAAGAGTACTACTTGAGACCATTCATCCCTAGCTTAGAATTAGACCTATATTAGGGCATATTTTCACACTTATCTAGCCTTCATGTGGGCCAAAGGCATCCCTAGACATCCCTCAAGTAGTCCCAGACCCTTATTCCTCCATCTTGGCTCTTCATGCCTTAGGTTTTGCCATCTGGACACTAGCTCCATAATGGGGACAATATCCCAATTTTGTTACTATTTTTAATGCCTTCCTTTTCCATAAAGAGATATATTTTCAAATCTTAGACCACCTAGGGTCAGCTTAAACCTCTTTTAACACCTACAAAATCACCAAAATAATATATATATATATATATATATATATATGTATGTATGTATGTATGTATGTATGTATGTATGTATGTATGTATGTATGCATGTATGTATGTATGTATGTATGTATTTTAACCCTATAAACACTAGATGGAAATGAGATGCAAATTACACATACAAACTCATAACAATTTGTGCACAATTAAGGTTATCAATCCCTATTCTTCCCTATTTCTACATAATACCATCTACAACATTTCTAAGCTCATATTACTTAGACTTCTAGTCTCAAGAAAATTCAAATAAATCAATTATATAATCATACTAACTTCAATTTCAGTTACACTAGCACTTAGGTGGGGAGAACTACATCAGGCTTGATACCTCTTCAAAGATTTAGTATGCAAGTAACTGTGAACATAGTGGGGTGTTGAGGATGTCCATCCTGCCCCACTAATAACACACTTTACTACTTGTATCAAATGGATGACCTAAAAATATGAAAGATTAAGGTTTCCTCATAAAATTAATCTAAATAGGTCATATATAAATATCCAAGACTTGTGCACATAGGAAAAACCTTGACAAACCTAGACACAGTACACCCATAAGCTCAAAATAATTTTTCATATAGGACATTACTATAGGAGTTGATGTTAGAATCCAGATAATGTGAGTGCAATGGAGACGTGATCACATGAGATGAAGCAAGTGCACACCACATAAATGCTAAAGTAATTTTAAAATAACACAAGAAGATAAATTGCACAAGACAAAATGGAGAAAACCAAAATCTGATTAACATGAGATGGCCAAAGTGAGGAATACATATAGGAGAGTACGTAACTCCTTCACAAAAGGTGGACAAGGCACCCCAAAAATAGACTGTAACTCCTCCATGAAAGGTGGTGATAAGGTGTTAATAATAGAGAAGTAACTCCCAACAAGGGAGTTACTTATGACATTCTTATGACACCTATGACACATCTATGACACACACCTCCATATAAGCTAGCCTATCCCACAAATGTAGGAAAACTCCATGTATGCACAAGAAATATAATTTCCCTAATTTAAAAATAGGGGAAAATAAAAACCTACACTAATACCCCCCATAAGCGTAGCTTAGGTGGGTAGTGTGGAAATATAAAATGGGTCCCAGCAACTAGGCTTGATGAGGTACCCATGTACAAATGCAATCTCCCATAAGATAGAGAAAAGGAGAAAACCCATAGGAAAAAACTCTCCCCAAAAAAGAGACATAAAAGAAAAGGAGAGGATAAAAGGTCCCCCTCAAAGATGATGCTACTACAGATGTGGACCACACCCCAAGAAGAGCTCGTAAATGAATGAACTTGCTCTCAGTGAAAGGTTTGGTGAAGATGTCTGCAACTTGCTCTAAAGACTGGCAAAATATCAACTCAATGACCTGACTATGAATAAGCTCTCAAATGAAATGCATGTGAATCTCTATGTGCTTGGTCTACTGGTGTTGAACTGGATTCCTACAAATCTAAATGGTACTCTAGTTGTCATAATAAATGATGGTGGGTTGCCTGATAGGAATGCCAAACTCAAAAAGAATTCCTTGAAGCCAAATATCCTCAGTAGCTGCATTAACAACTCCCCTATACTCTAACTCTATGGATGATATAGAAATAGCATTCTACTTCTTGTTAGACCAACTGATAGGGCCAGAACCTGGAGAGAAACTGTAACTAAAAGTGGACTTGCGAGTCTGTGAATCGCCAGCCCAGTCTGAATTTGTATATCTAACCAAGTCAACCTCTATGCCAAATCTATAATGAATCCCATATCTCTGTGAACCTTGTATGTAATGCAAGATCCTCTTAGTTGCTTTCCAATGTAACTCATGAGGTTCTTGCATGAATTTGGAGACAAGTCCCACTACATATGATATGTCGGGCCTGGTGTGAGTCAAGTAGATGAGACTACCAACAAGTTTTCAATACCGAGTGGCATCAACCAATGGTGAAGAAAAATTAGCCTCAATCTTGACTCCTGATAGAAAGGGAGTCAGAGATGGCTTACAATCAGCCATGTGAAATCAAGCCAATAAGTCAAGAGCATATTTAGGCTGTGCAAGAGAAATCCTTGAATCTGACTGTGAGATCTTGATGCCAAGGAAATAGTGCAACAAATTCAAGTCTATCATGTCAAATCTATCCTAGAAAGATGCCTTCACTACTGCAATAGCCGATGAAGAACTCTTAGTGATCAAAAGGCCATCAACATATAGAACCAAAATCAGGAGTGAATCATCTTACTGCAAGAAGTAGACATTAGGATCAGAATGACACCTAGTGAAACCCATTGTGAGAAGGAAGGAATCCATCTTGGCATACCAAGCCAGAGGGGCTTGTTTGAGGCTATAGATAGATTTCCTAAGTCTGCATACTAAGGAAGAATCTTGAACAAATCTTGGCAGCTGCTCCATGTAGATCTCCTCCTCTAGGTCTCTGTGAAGAAAGGCACTCTTCACATCCATCTGATGCACATCCCAACCATGTGTTGCAGCAATAGCCAAGGTAAGTCAGATAGAAGTCATCTTTGCAATGGGTGTAAAGGTCTCTGAGTAGTCAATGCCTACCACCTATGAGAAACCCTTGGTGACCAATCATGCCTTGTACTTATCAATCAACCCATCTGATGCAAAATTAGTCTGATATATCCACCTACATCAAACCATCTTTCTTCCCTTAGGAAGTGAAGTCAAATCCCAAGTGTGATTTTTGATTAAGGAAGAATATTCTTCCTCCATAGCACTATCCCACTCAGGTACCCCTGATGCCTCTCAAAAATTTTGTGGATCCATAACTGAAGCAAAGAAGGCATGTGGATCTATCTGAAAATCCCCCTAGTAAGTTTGTCATCTATGGGATCTCCTACCCAAGTTCCAGCACTCTCAAGTGTCTGTCTGGCCCAAAGTGGCCTAGAAGTGGGTGAGTCAGGTGCTAACTCCTCATCCTCTAACTGACTAGAGGTGGATGACTCTGCATCACTATCCTCACTTTCTAAACTCAAAGAAGAAGAAGATGTCTCTGGCTCAAGAACCTACTGTGGCTAATCTGAATCTGATGAGGAATCATCATGAAGAAGTAGATCCAATGAGGGAGAAGAAGTGTCAAGTGTTGAGTCTCTAGGACTCTCCTAAAAATGGACAATTCTCTTAATGAACAACTCATGAGTGACTGGATCTAGAAGGTGATACCCCTTAATACCATCTAGATATCCTACAAAGATGCAAGGCTTGGACTGAAGTTCCATAGCTTTGTGTTTCTTCTTTAGAATGCGGGCCATGGCTAGGGATCTGAAAACCCTGAGGTGCTCAACATCAGGTTTCTTTTTATGCTAAGCTTCAAAGGGTGTTATCCCTTTTAAAGCTTTGTGAGGAACCCTATTTTGAATGTAGCAAGCACAATTGATGGCTTCGGCCCAATACTATGGTGCTAAGGATTTGGAGTGAATCATACAGCTACCCATCTCTTTCAAGAAACTATTTTTGCATTCTACAACCCCATTCTGTGAAGGACTGTAGGTGACTATGTGCTGCAAATCAATCCCCTCTGTGGTGTAAAACTGTTCAAACCTAATGCTGATATACTCCCCTCCATTATTAGTTCAAAGAACCTTGATGGATTTCTCACTTTGTTTCTCAACAAGAGCCTTGAAGTCTAGAAAATTTTCAAACACTTCAGACTTTTGTTTGAGAAGATATATCCAAGTGTACCTAGAGAAATCATCAATGAAAGTGAGGATGTACTTGGCCCTTGTGAAATATGGTTTGGGAAAGGGTCTCGATACATCACTGTGGTCTAACTCCAAAGGTTGTGAAGCCCTCAAAGCTTTGCCTTTGTCAAATTTTGCTTTGGGATGCTTCCCAAGGGAGCACCCCTTGAAAATTCCTTTTGAGAATTAGACACGAGGCAAGCCAATGACCATGTTATGTTTGCAAAGTTGCTCAAGGTAGCGGTAGTTAAGGTGGCCAAACCGCTCATGCCATAATTAGCTAACTCCATCTGAATGAGTCAGTAATGTTGTTGGAGAAGAATCTGATGCAAAATGTGAGAAAGTGTATAACCTTGCTTGGTGATCTACCCTACCCACTGCCACTGTAGTATCACTATGCAACTCCCTAATAGCCACTGAATCTAGTGAAAACTCAACTCTCATACCCTGACCAATGTGAGTGATTTAGTACACTGATAGGAGATTGGTTGAAAGAGAAGGAACACTTAGAATAGTATTGAATGTTCCTCCTTCCATTTCAACTAACCGTCTCCCTGCAATAGAAACTGAAGTGTCATCACCCAAACTAATTGAAGTCATGCTACAAGGCTCTAAAGATGAAAACTCAACTAGTGAAGAGCCCATGTGGTGAGAAGCACCTGAATCAATGACCCATGATGTTGTAGAATCTATAGTAGCTACAAGGGCCTTACCCTTTTCTTTCTCCTTACCCTTGCCTTTTGCCTTGGTAGAATCTTGGGTAAATGAATTCTGCATGATAGACTCAGGAACACCTATGTTGTTCTTCTCTAGAAGATGAGTTAGGTGATCTATTTGTTTCTTCATGCCCTGTCTTTTTACAATAGGCACACTTAACCTTCTCCTTCTTAGGTTTAGCATTGGAAGAGGAAGACTCAGTGTTGTTTTTGGCAGGATTGTTGTTTTCTTTCTTCTTCTCCTTTATTGAAGTCTTATCCTTACCATTTCCAGCTATCAAAGCTTGGAGTTGAGTAGACTTCATTGTGCCCATTTTAATTAGCTTATCTTACTCCCTAGTCAAGTTGGCAATGAATGAATCCAAAGAAGGCATTTTCCATGTAGTGCCAAGGGCACTTTTTGTGGCATGAAAAGTGGAGACAAAGACTAAATAGCTTGGACCTAACTTTGCGAGAATAGAAAGGATGAGTTGATAATCTTTCTTCTCTATCCCACATTCTTTCAATTGCAATCTAAGGGCCTTAAACTTAGTGAAAACATCTTGTAGAGTGTCAAAGTTGCTAGGACTTAGACTTATGAGTTCATTTTTGAGCTCATGACCTCTCATCTCATCAAACTTCCCAAATAATTTTTCTAAGGTGTCCCATATGTCATTGGGAGTCTTGGAGGATTCTAAATGGAAGAGAAGTTTTAAAGACATAGACAAGCTCAATAATCCATAGGCTTCATCACTATAGTTGTACCACTTGACCTTTTCAACATCAATGTTGGGTTCTACTTCAGTATCCATGGTGATCCTATACAACCCTTTGCTTCTAAGAATGATTGAAATTTTAACCTTACATTCATGATACTTGAAGGGTTTTAGGGCTTTAAGTTGAAAAGAATTCAATTTTATTTGAATTTAGGTGAAGTTGTGTTGATTGCAAGTTATGAATTTATGTATAAACGAGAATGAAAGCAAAGATTTACAAGTTGTGAAAGAAATCACACCCCCCATAATATTGAGCCCCCCCTAAATTTTCAAGTGCATGGTCAAAAGACATCGAGCTTAGCCGATAATGCATCTTAGAGCAATCAGTGCAAGACTAAAGCAAACAGGATGTCGGACTCAATCGTAAATGCGTCTTGAGAGACCCAAATTTTAGGCACTTTATAAACTAGTTCATTTTTGACAAATAATAAGCCTACGCTATGGAGAATTGAATTACAAACACTTTTTCAAAAAATGGCACCCAAATCCGAGCTACTGTTTGCAAGATATTAAAGGTTCAATTTTCCCGTAAACTAGTGTTTTTGCAAAAAAAACACTAAAACATTAAAAAAATGCCTATTATGAGAGATAAAGTTGCCTTCCAACCACTTGTTAGATTCGGCACAAAATAAGGAATCCAAAGGAGGTTTGTGTGAGAGGGAATTGGCCTCCCGCCAACCCGGGCCTCACCCTTCGTCTTCGTAGGTTGAAGATACAAGTTTAAAAAAACCTCTAAACTATTTTTTTTGAATGCTAATTTCCAATTTGATTCTAAATAAAACATTTAAATTACTGATTTATATCAGAAAAAAAAGTAGATTACCAATTAAAAAGCAAGAGAGAGAGGGAGCGCCCACCACATGGGCGTTGGAAACCAAAAAGGAGCACCATTTTCCAAACAAGACTGCTGACAAAAAAGACAAAAAAAATGTGCTTGCTGGAAACTGTATGGCTGATGGCACCTTGCTGGAAGGACTGTGGCATGGCAGAACTGAAGGCGCCTTGCTGGAAGGACTGTGGTGCAAAGTTGATTGCTGACTAGAAGCTAGGCATAGACCAGAATCTAGGCGCATACCAGAAGAAGGTTGGCACAGAATGCAGAAGCTTGGCGTGGACTGTGTGAGTGTTGACTGCTGATCCTCCCTCTGCTGCTCCACACAACAATGGTGCCCAAGAACAAAAAAAAAAACCAGCACCTGAAGTGAAGACAACCAAGACACCCAAAGGCCAAGGATCCCAAGATGTAAGAATTGATTTGAAAGATTTATTTATTTATTTTAGATCAGATCTAGAAATAAAAAAATAAAGAGAACTCCACTCCTCTTGATTTCAAAATAAACTAAAAGCATAACTAGACACACAATTACTAGGTTTACTCTGATGCCATATCAGAGTTGTTTTTAGAATCTAGATAATGCGAGTGCAATGGAGACATGATCACATGAGATGAAGCAAGTGCACACCACATAGATGCTAAAGCAATTTGAAAATAACACAAGAAGATAAATTACACAAGATAAACTGGAGAAAACAAAATTTTTATTAACATGAGATGGCCAAAGTGAGGAATACATATAGGAGAGTACGTAAGTAACTCTTCCACAAAAGGTGGACAAGGCACCCCAAGAATAGACTGTAACTCCTCCATGAAAGGTGGTGACAATGTGCTAAGAATAGAGAAGTAATTCCCATCAAGGGAGTTACTTATGACATTCTTATGACACTTATGACACATCTATGACACACACCTCCACATAAGCTAGCCTATCCTACAAATGTAGGAAAACTCCATGTATGCACAAGAAATACAATTTCCCTAATTAAAATATAGATAAAAATAAAAACCTACACTAATAATTACCACCAAAATAGGGATACTAACACAACATGGTGCTACTATTTTGAAGGGTTTTGACACCTAGATCCTATTTGTGACACTTAAACTAGTGTCTACCTCAAATTTTAGCCTCCAGATCATCTATCTTAGATGTTTTCTAACTAGGTTCTTATTTACATTAGTTATTTTTATTTTTGGGAAGGTTAAATTAATTCAATTATATAATAGATTAGTGGTTGTATTTATTGAATATTTCTACCCTAATCTAATATGCTTATCTCTTTAACAACATAGGATTTATAATCATCTAAATATTAAAAGGTTAAAACATTTGATGAACTTGACTTCAAATATTTCACAAACCCTAACCCTAGACAACCCTAGGGTTTCACTTTCCAACCTTCTAGGATCCCCAACCAGATTTATATTTCATATAATCATGATAATAATGATAGATGAAGTTAATTAATTTTTGATGTAAAGTATAATACTTTCATTTGCATGCTTGTTTCCTTTAATTAGGAATGAACTCAGAAAATACATAAACACATGTATACATTATGATTTATATCAATTGAAATGCATGTCACGTTTCATTATGTATTTAGCATGTTATTATTCTCTTATGTAGAATTCAATTAAGAAACAAATCCTTGCATATATAGAGGACCTATTACATAAGATAACAACCAAGTTTCAAGTTTTAATGCCATATCTTATGCATGGGAAAGATTCTCCTTTTCCTCCTCATATCAATGAGGGTGATAACTAATTTACCTCTAACCAGGTCCATGCTATCACTCCTCCATGTGATGAATCAAACTATACCACTATTATTAATTCCCATACTCAGCCTATCCACACCTTTCCCCTACAAGGTGTGTGCCTACATGTTCAATCAGATGCAACTAGTGTTTTCCTTTATGAGGCTCTAAGGGATAAAATTAAGAGTATGAATAGGCTAATATCATAATTATATAATAAACAATAATTATTAAATGCACAGGTCACATCATTAGAAAATCAAATTACATGTATAAAATCTTTATAATATGCTAATGTTCATTATTTATATACATTTACACCTAGAAAAGTTGTGCCCAACACTATTTTATATCCAAATCATAAAGTAAAAAACAATGCATATATTATAATTGATCAAAATCTGACAAGGGTCCAATAAGAGTTTAGGTGAGATACTAAGGGAAATTATTAGAGCTAAGTTGATCAACCTCCCTCCTCTACACCTAGTAAGGATATACATATATTATTGTGCATATCATATAATGCATGGGTACCACACCAATACAATGCATAATGCATATAGATGACTCAACAAGTGACACATCATCCAAACAACATATAATGGCACATCTACAATTGTAAAAAGGGTCAAACTAAGAAATAGTACAAAATTGGTTACCAAAGCATAACTTGGAAAAATAAAAGGTTCATAAATCACAATTAAAGCAAGAAATAGTAAAATAGGCATAGGTAAAACAAGTAAAAGATGCAAATCTACCTCTCCAAAATGAGGCTCAACTTTCTAATCAATATATGTTTGGTCAAAAATATCTGCAATAGCTCGATTATCATGGTTGAAGTTTGGGAAAGAAGACCCAAGGCATCACTACTCCTATTCTATCATTTGATAATGTTGGTCAACAAAGTTTGGGATTTATTGAAAATCCTAAATAAAATCATTCATAGATATAGTTTATTAAGGCAACAAGTATAGATATAGAGGAAATGTTGCAAAAAGATTAAGGACTTAAGTTTTAAATTCAAAATCATGCTAAGACAACAAGAATTCTCATAAGAGGTTTTCTAACAAAAGAGCCTCCACAATACCATATGCCTACAATAAGCATAGTTTCAAAGGTAAAAATCAAAATCAATATTCGAAAGCATAATTCATAAGGGTCAACTCCACAGTAAGAGGAAATTCCCTCTAACATTCTAAGTTATTATGATTATTATAATTTCAACAATTAACAATTAACAATACTCATATTCATATTGCAATGCCACTAAACTATAGCATAATAATCAAACTACACGAGAGATCAACATTCCTATTTTTGACACAACCCACATTGATAATGATTTTCCCATGAGACTCATTGGTTAGTATTATTCTTCCCTTTTTGTACACACTTTCCTTATTTCTTGATCCATGTACATAGTTTCATTTTCATGTTTCTTGTATATAGCTTATACTTAGAAAATATAGAAAAATTCAAATATTTACTCCAAAAAATACAAATTATAGATTGTATGCATTGCCATGTTTACATCTCTTATATTTTACAAACACTACATATGTTATCTATCTTAGTATAGTTAGTTTTTATCATGCATACATGTTTCACTTGTTCTTATCAAGTACTTAAAGATTTCTTACAAGACTCAGGTCCACTACACCAATCTACATTTTCTATTATCTACCCACTAGGTCATATACATAGATACATGGGTTCTTTGTTTGACACATTCACCCATTTGGGGGTACCTTATACATAGTTTTGATTACCATGTTATATCTTTATAAACTCTACATCATAGATTTAAAATTATTATATCTTGATATTGATCATGCTACACCTACTCATATTTTTTCATGGATACTACTACTTTAGACTCAACCTATATACATCTTAGCTCTTGCATAGATTTGTATTACATGTTCATGCACACTTTCATTTATAGATTTCCTAGTTTAGACTTGATTGTGTCTCTATGCTTATTTTATTTGAGGGCATTTGAATATGCCATTTCTCTTTGGATCTATTCCATTTATTTTTCACTATATGTATGCTTTGGACATGTGCCCATGTTCTTGTGTGTGCTTTCTTGATTGTGTATATAGACATTTAAACATGTCCTATGTGGCTCTAATATAACTTATTTTTTTACGTATGTGGACATTTAAACATGTCCTTGTATGTCCTGATTTATTAGATTTAGTGACATGTGACTATGCCCCTTTTATTGTGGCCCCTTAACCTATTTTGTGCACCTCATATGTGTTGTATGTATGCTTTCTTATATGCATCATGGACATGACACTTGTCTCTTTCTTATTGTATACTCCATTTTTAGATGCTATGAGGGACCTCATGCATCTCCCCTTCCTAATTAGGTGCTATGATGACCACCATGCCCCATCCCCCTAGGTAGATACTCAGTTATTACTTAGATTTGTTATTACAAACATTTTTATATATATCTTGACATCCTTGTGAATGATAGACATAACATACATTGCACATTACAATCTTATGCTCAAATTATCTAGCATTTAGATGTTATATGTGCATGTTATATTGGATTATTACATAGATATCATACATACTCCATCTAACACAAATTTTGTAGATATTTTCCTTTTGATGATAGTTCTTGTATAGGTTCAACAAATCCCCTCAAAATATGGGGCATTTAAAAGGGATTGTCATAGAGATCAGGCTCTCAGAGTGCACTCATATTACAATTTTTAGCACATAAGCTCAGATTACATAAATCAAACTTAGGTAAACACAATGGGAAACAGAGACATAGAGATCAATTATAGTTGTACAAAAATCAAAATAGTCAGACATTAGTGCCCAAATTGGGACACTTTCACCACATGGAACTATTTTCTAAGATATAGTGTTATTGTCTAGTAGCCTCAATTTTAGAAACATCAAGATTGGCCAAAAAAGTACATGTATAATCTAGGGTTATATAGGTTTAGTTACAAATTTAGTTATTTTGGCTTAGTTTAGCTTATATTCATACCATCTCACTTAGATTGGGGGCATTATGCATAGTATGACCATCACCATTATAGTTCAGATACTTTGATGCATATTATTACAACTCAGTCTAGAATCCATATGCTTAGATATCATATTTGGGGGCATGTGTGTGACACATTGTTTCCCTATACTCATTTACAACTAGTTGATCAAATGGAAAGATAAAATCCATTTCATTATCTATGTTGTATACATCACACACCATTTTCCATGTTATACACCATATTCATACCTTAATCCATCTATAATGGTTTGCATTCCCAAGTGCCCCAGAGCCTCCTAATATACCTAAGTGGATGTAGAGTTGACATCTCTAATTAGATATATCTAGTTAGACATTTATAGTTACATCATGTAGTTATAATTTTAGATGCATATACTACACATGGGTAGGCAATGATGGATTCATAGTATGCTTGAGTTATTGATCCACCTACATGAGAGGGTTGGATGCACCATCAATCCAATCGAATCTATTTATAGGTCATGATCCACCAAGCAAGGGTGGGAAATAATAGAGTTAAAACTAGATTGAGTTATTTATCCACCCACACATGAAGATGAATCAATCCATCAACTCAATCCAAGATATTTACTGATTGATCACTATATATATGCACACACATAGGTTATCACTAGGTTTATGCATTAGTCTGTATACCTAGTGAGGTGTACTCATTCCTTTCCTCTCTCTTAACCATTTACTTAGTTTTATCTCTTTACTCAATTTTAATTATTTACTTATTTTTTTCTTTACTTTTGATATCTCTTATGTAAGTAATAATATATGCAAATTTCACTTTTAGGACATGCAATGAAGGATGCTTGACATATGTAAATCTAGATTCATGGGATTCACCTCTTAGGTAAGTCCATGTATGTTTTTTTTTCCTTTATCCTAGTCATTTCACTTTGTTGTATTTATAGAATAAAGGGGAGGTAAATGTAATCACCTAAAAATGACACTTGAATGATAGGAGTGTTACTTGAGACCACTCATCCCTATCTTAGCCCTAGACTTATCTTAAGGCCTATTTTCATAATAATCCAACCTTCATGTAGGACACAGGCATCCCTAGACACCCCTCAAGTGGTCTTAGACCCTTATTATTACATCTTGGCCCTTTGTGCCTCAAGTTCTACCATATGGACACTAATAACATAATAGGGACAATAACACCACATGGTGCTAGTGTCTTGATTTTGGCGTTATTGTCCTTTCCCTCCTTTTCCCATAAATGGACATATTTTAAAATATTAGACCACCTAGGGTCAACATATACCTCTTATAACACTTGAACAAGTAAAATAATATTATATATACATGAATTTTATCCCTTTAACCATTAGATGGGAATGAGATGCAAATTAGACATAAAAACTCAGAACAAGTTGTGCATAATTAAGTTTATCAATCCCTATTCTACCCTACTTTTACACACTACCATATACAACATTCTTAAGCTTAGATTACTCATATTTATAGCCTCAAGCACATTCGAATAACTAAAATCTACAATCATACTAGCTTCACTTGCACTAGCACCTAGGTGGGGAGAACTACATCAGGCTTGATCCTTCTTTGGAGTATTAGTATGTAGGAAACTCTCATCATAACAAGGTGTTGAGGATGTCCATCTTACCCCACTAATAATACACTTTAATACTTGTATCAATTGGATTCTCTAATAGCATCAAATATCCGGGTTTTCTCATAAAATAAATCAAAATAGATCATATATAGATATGTATAACTCATGCACATAGGAACAAGCTTGATAGACCCAGAAACAAGTACACCCAAAAGCTCAGAATAATTATACACATATGAAACTACCTCTAAAATAGGGACACTACCACCATATGACACTACTATTCAATTAGGGTGCTACTATATGGAATGGGTTTTGACACCTAGATCCTATTTATGATACTCAAACCAGCCCTTACCTTAATTTTTAGCCTCCAAATCATCTGTCTCAGTTATTTTCTAGCTAAGTTATTATTTACATTATTTATTTATATTTTTAGATATGTTAAATTAATTCAATTCTATAATAAATTAGTGGTTGTATTTATTGCATATTTCTACCTTGATTTACTATACTCAACTCTTTAAAAACATAAGATTTACATAAAACTAAGACCTAAATGGTTAAAATCAGTATGTAATGGGAATTATAAGTATTATAAATGATTAAATATACATTCAAAATTCATATTCTAATCCCAAATATAATAAATCAAATAAATTATAAGGATAAGGGACTTTTAAAATGTAATTTAAATAAGGATATTCATGCCTTAGATTTTCTTTTGATGGTCCCTCCTCCTTGACATGTAGACTTGCTCCAAATGACTAGAGAGATGATTACTTGATGTATTGGATGTTTGATTTCTTCAATGATTATCTTGAATTGGAAAAAAATTTGGATTCTAATGAAGGCTTAGATTTATAGATGATATCAATAGATCTATGGATAAAATCTAGTTTTCATGGGTATTTATAGAATCAAATGAGATGAAATCAATGGTGGAGAATTAGACTAGGTGGATGAATATCAATGGTGTATATTGAAGGAGAAGATTTGGTATTTCAAGATTTGGAATTTTAAATTCATGGATAATTCTAAGGTGTTTCAAATCTCAAGGTCGTGTGTTAAAATCATCTGGATTATATTTTGCTAATAAATGATAGATTTAGGTGGGATTAGATAAAGATTAGTGGGATTTTTTAGGGACTTAGCAGTGGTAGTTGGATTTTAGGAAATTAAAATTCTCAATAAAAATATATAGAGGATAATACAAGGCTCAAGGTTGATTTCAATATTCTAGAGGAATATTAGGACAATAAATGATGCTTTAGGTGGTATTAAATAGGTATTATGGATATGATTTGTAATAATGTTAATAGTGGTAGGTATTGGTAGGTGGTAAGGAATTTTAAATTTAATAAGAATTATGGAAGCTATATTAGTGTTTAAATGTCATGATACAAGTATTTATAATTGATTCAATGGATGTTAGAAGGTTAGTGTAATGTGGTTTTATGTAAGAGAAATTTTAGGAGATGTAAATAGTGTATTAGGATAATGGTATAAAATTGAATTTATAAGCGTAATTATTAATAAATGAGGATGGATTTAGTCATGATGGAGAGGTGATGAGTTTTATATGTATACAATTATCATCAATTATTTCTTTAGAGTGGTCTAAAACAATCTATTGTTCAGACCTCTACATCATTACAAGAGGGAAGAAAATCTTTCCTCATTTCATTGTTTGGAATTGCATAAGTCCATCTTCATGATTTCATGATCCAAATTATATTAAAAATGTTATACAAATCTCCCAAAGAGATGTACAATTGTTATGGTAGACCCCTTGGGTAAACACAATAACCACTGTAAGGCTTGGATACCTAAGTTTTAAGGAAAAGGCTAAGCAAGTATATGTCACTATAAGCTACCTCTTAGTAGGACATAACTAACTCTTTAACATATTCCTTAAGGTCACCATTTCCTTTGTAATGTTAAAACTTAGGTGGTTTGACATAGAAGGAAAGGGTAATATTAACATGTTTTCATCAAGGGAGTAAGGGCACAATTCTTTGAACTTTTCTTTTCTTTTTTGGTTTTGATTCTTATCTTGTAATAATTGTAAGGTGTACTTCATGGTTTTCCATTCTTAGTAGAATGAATTCCCATTAGAAACAAGGATTATGAATGATTATTATTAGTTATAGGTGACACAAGGGTTTGATTATAATTGTATTATCGATTCTTGGATTTTTTTTGTGAAGGATTTATCATAAGAGGACTAACATTAGAGGCTAGTTTTGCCAACTATTGGCATAATTGTTATATTTGATTAGACACAACTTGGTTTTTACCTTGATAAATTTGTTCATATAAAAATAACTTCCCTTTGTAAATATGGACATGGGAGACATGTGGGTGGGGATTTTATTTGGTTTATTATAAGTTCACCTTATTATAACTAGTAGGGTTACTTGATGTTACTTGGTTTTGATTGTGAAGGATTTGGTACTTTTTTACTTATGATATGGCTTATATTTTTGGGACTAAATTTTTAAATAAACCTATCTCCTATATTTATGAGTTGTATTAGGATTTCATCCTTATTATTTAATAGATATTGGTTGACTCGGGAATAAATTTGTTCATCCTTAAATATACCATTAGTTTCAAGGTTATATTATCTTTGGTCATTAAGGATATCAATATCATTATCATGGATTTATGCTCGATTCAAAGGATCATAAAAAAAAATAGGTTTTTATAAAAAAAATTATTTCTTTTTAGAGTTTGGTTTCATTATATTTTGTTGTCTAGTAGTTGGGTCCAAAATTATGTTCAAGTGTGTTGTAGGTATATTTGGTTTTTGGTTTGACTTGGTTTGATTTGGGTTTTGCATAAGTTTAAAATGACAACACACATTGAAAATAAATCCTACGCTAATAAAGGAGTGTAACTAAATAATGGACCATAGAGAATACCTTGAAGGGTACATTATGGGTGATCTTAGGGAATATTGTTTTCTTGCCACCATTATATGATTATAGCTGAAAGGTTATCAATCTATGTTTAAACAAGTTTATCTATGGAAGTCCTTTATATACCTTATAATACAGTGAGACCTGATTCTGTGAGACAATGGTGTTGAATAAGGCATGTGTACTAGTGGATGAAACCACCACCTCACTTAATGGTGTCAACAAAATAGATCATTACTTAGCCAATAAACATAGAAAAACCTTGTAATATTTAGAGTACGTTAGCACATGAATTTTGGTTAACATTTGATGATGACTTTGAATTCATTAAATCCCTATAAAAAATAAAAATTCAACCTCATTTCTAATTTTAAAGAGCATGCTTTTAGCATGAGGAAAGAGCATATGTAGTTGTTGACTTGGGATACACAAGTAATGAATTTATTTATAATTCTCAATATTTCATTTTAGTGTAAGATAAGAGAATACATGAATTTAAATATGAAAATAAGATACAAAAAATAAATTCAATGAATGAAATTTATTTTTAATGGTGAAGTGTTTTAAGTCCAAATCATTGACAAGCAGCGCTAAAAAAACATAGATAAGTAGTTTTTAATTTTTTCAGTCATAAACAATCCTTTCACATTAGGAAAAATATAAAATAAAAAATAAAAAAATATTTAAATGTCATTTAGATAGGTACAAAGGTCAATTATCAGAGCATAAACACTCAAGTTCATGGTGGAAACATTGCACATCAAAAAACTATAAGAAAACAAAAATTTATTGCCTGAGCCAGAAATACCAATTGATAGAGCATAAATTCCTAAAACATTGTGTGCAAATGTCAAATATTAAATACAAATATTTGAAAATCATGGCATAAATGTCAAATCATAGATTGGATACAAATACCAAAGTTTAGGTTAGAATCACTAAATTTTGGGTTGATAATGTTGAAGTTTAGGATTAAAACACAAATGATAGACATGACTAGAAAAACCATACACTCTAATAGAAAAACTACTCCACAAGATGAAAACACTGATAATTTATACACAATCATTAATAAAGGATATAAACATCAATTAATAGGACAAAAATGTTATTTGACAGATAATGACAATGGAAATTGAAAAAATAACTAAAAATGGTAAAGATTTCAACTCCTATAGTCTATAACTTAAATCATATTATTCCAAAACTAATTACATAATATAAATAGTTAGAACACCCCTTTAAAACAAGCAAAAAAAGTGTTATAAATTTAAAAAAATGGAGAAATGTCCCAATTGGAGTGCCAAAATGTAAATGCTCAAACTTTAATATTAACTAGAAACCAAGAAAAAATATGAGTTCCTAATTTAAGTCTCATATAAACCATTGATTAAGTAATGAAAGATAAAATAAAAAATTTACCTTCACTTACTGAATGCAAGACTCTCCTTCATAGACATGGATTTATTCATGCTTTCTGGATTTCATTTGCTCTCAAAAACTTCAATGCAATAATTCCAAAAACATATACCTCCGCCTATTTTATTTTTTGGTGATAAGATTCACTATATTCTTGAATTTCAAAAGTGCTTATTTTCAAGATCTCACATTCACAATATGTTTTGAATGGAAAAGGGAAGGTCAATTTATAGATTTATTAGATGGAGAATGGATGGATATGATAAATATGGATTTATTTGACATTTTTATTTTTGGATGATGGAGATTTGGTCTATGGGTCAAATGCATTCAATGAAGAGGTTGAAGAAGTTGGATTAGTTAAATTATTAATGAGAGGTTTTAATGTTTTAATGAAGGGGTTTAAATGTCTTAAATTATTTTATTAGGGAGTTGAATGTCTCAAATGGGAGATTTGAATGCGTTTGAATGTCTTAATGAAGTTTTTATGGAGTTTAGTTTATTAAATGGGAGGTTTGATGTCTCAAATAGTTTTATTATAGGTTTGAATAAGTTTGTTAATGATGAATGATGAGGTTAAATGGATTGAATGAGGTTGTTGGATAATTTTATTATTATTTATTTATTTATTTAAAATTATATGTGTATGGATTAATTAGGGACTAATTATCTAATTAACAATTATTAATTAGTTAATTAATCAAAGTGTAATTTTGGTGGGAATATATGGGTCATGTCATAATTAAGGTGATATTTATCTAGATTTTTTACAATGAATGGATTAGTTAGGATAAATTATGAATGTTGAATTTCAATGATAGTAGATTAGTAATAACACTAAGGGGGGGTAATTAGGGTGTCTATAGAGACTACTATTTTACCTATTCAAGTGCATATTTTAGAGTCCTTTATTGTACATATTTAAGATATTTACATACAATTAGTTTAGAAGAGAGTGGTACACCCTCATGCATGAAAGTTTCACCTCAAAAATCTATTAAATTTTCAAATAAATGTGCATATTATATAGTTCAACATGTTCCATAGTGAACACATGTAGTTATAATTTATCCTAATATACAACAAGCTCCATCAATTCTTGTACCTTCATCTTAAGAAATATACTATGAGTAGTGTTCAATATGGTTAAAATATAATAGTTGATTCATTTTTAGATTTAGATTCATCCACATGTAGCACTTTTCTTTCATATTATATGATACAAGAATGCACAATGCTCCTCCCATTGATGGTATAATAGGCTAGTTTATTTCATACATCATTAAAAAATACAAAACTAGAAAAAATACAAAAAATAAATTAAAAAAATAAAGTCTATAAACATTAAAAATACTTTAAAAAATGATAAATCAGAACTTAAGCATGACATGAGTTTTTAGTTTAATTTTTTTACATATATTACTTACGATTCTCTTTCATATGCACATGCATTTCATGAGTTATATGAGTGAGATGAAAGACATGTATATCTACATGGATTCTTAGATGTTTGATTCCCTTCTACCTAGTGTCCATGCCTATGTTGGGGGATATTATTCTACAAGTTACACTATAATCAGGTCATATCTATATATGACCTCTCTACCTTGTTTAGTTACATATCTTATAAATCTATAGTGAGTTACTCATATATTACACTGTGCTACATGGATATTCTACTTTACTATGATGTGACATTGAAATATATAAATGATGTAGATTAGATTCACTTATTCTATGATACATTGATGATATTTCTCTTACATGATAGGATAGTTACTTTTTTTTTTAAGTGTTTCCCTTGGCCTTGTGTGTGTGACATATTTATGTGATTTATTTGTGATGGTCTTAAATTCATTTTCATATGGTACTTGGCCTTTATTTTTTTGAAATTTTTTATGTCCATTGTATGCATCCCTTGGCTTTGTGTGTGATGTTGCCTGAAATTGTGCTTATTATTTCTTATTGTGCTTATATAATTTGATTAGTGTTTCCATGATGCATATAGTGCACTTTTATTGTGTATTATTATTGAAATAAATTAGATTACCACATGTCTCATTACAATATCTATAGATACGTAACACTTGTATGCCTTGCTAAAAACATACTAAAGGAGTTTGTTATTGATGGGTGCATGCTTAAGTTTGTGAAATTTCCTTCCTTTGTTGAAGTATATGTTGGAGTTATTATGGTGGAATGAATTGATGTACATCCACTAATTAATAAATAAAAATATTAATTTGTGAAAGATCTTACTTCATCATCTTCCAATCGGTGAGGTCCTCACATACTAAAGAAATCAAGATCGTAGTGGAGTCTAGATCAACATCAAATTTTGCACATCATCCTCTTCTACAATGGAGATGAGTGATTTTGCATTTAACATTTTGATTTGAATGTTTAACACCATCTCATCTAACTGATATGTATCTCATTAAGATTGAATTCCTATATATATGTTGCGTATTATCTCATTATGCCATATTTAGAGATTTTGCATAGTGTTATCCCTGACATCCAACATTTACTTGAGTGCAGTGTTCATTGTACCTAGAGTAGCTATTTGATCATCTCACACCACTTTGTCTTTATCAGCTGATGTGAACTCAAGTTTTGTAGTAGCCAAAATATTAATTGAGGTGTTGCCTCTAAGTAATAATCCCTTGGCTTATTTGTTTGGCTTATTACACATTAGTCTCCATAACCTATTCATATTCTTCTAGTAGCTCATAAATTACCTCTATCTCTATTATTAGGGCTACCCATATGTGCAAAATGTTTGTAAGCATTGCATAAGAAACCAATCCTTAGTAAATTACATCAACAAGGCTCTAATTTGTTTATCTAGAGACATTATCTGATCACCTAGCACTTGTGTAAACAAATTAGGGTAAGTAGAATCTATTAGTTAGCATGTGTTTTCTAGTTAATTATTGAGGTCTACATTTTCATATCATAGCCTCAACACTTCTTATTCCAAGTATGATGCCTTCTTCATAATTGACTATTAAAACATAGTTGTGCCTTAAATTTGCCTTGGAAATGGAAGTTGGGACACATCCAAAGTTGTTTTCAAAGTAGTATTGATAAGAACCATGGATGTTGTAGGATTTATAGATGGAGCTGATGTGAATTACATCAAAAAAATTTAAAAAGTAGTACATCAATGGATGTTTTAGGAACATCCCATAACCATTGGATAATAACCTAAGGCTTTATCTATGAGGGTTCCTCCTGCGCACTTGATTATGTTACTAGATTATGTTACACTATGTTCTCTATTTCCTTCTTAGCTTTAGCCTTAGCTTTGGATTTAACATCTGCCTCAAGTTGAGTTTTGGCTTGTGCCTCAGCCTCAGCCTTAGCTTTAGCTTTATCTTTGGATTTTTCATCTACCTTATTCTTAACTTTGGCTTTAACCTCAGCCTTAGCTTTCTCCTAAGTTTCTTTCTCATTAGTTTCTTTCTTTGATTGTGTTTCCTTAGCCTTTTACTTTGTCTCCTCTCTCTGCCATTGCACAACTTGTGCCTATTATTATTTATTATCTACTTTATCTTATTGTTTTTTCATTATCTCTACTTTTTTAGCTTTCTTTCTATGATCATGTACTTCCTCATCTTATTTTTTTTGGCTTCTTCTTGCTTAATTTTTCTCTTTACAGCCTTAGCTTCCTCAGCTTGTTTCTTGGTGGCCTCTATTTCTTCAGCCTAATTTTGTGTAGCATTTTCTTTGTTATCCTACTTATACATAACCTTTGCTTATTCAACCTATTATTTTTGTTGTTTCTCTTACACAACTTCATGTTTTTGATGTTGTACCTCCTATGCAGTTGCTTGTTGTTGAGCTTCTTCTTTCTTTTTATTTTTATCCTCCTTTATTATTTTATTTTCATCCCTCTTCTTCTACTCTTCTGGATCTTTTTTTTATTGTGAAGCTTCTTCTTGTGGCTCATCCTATGGTAAATTTTTTTAATTTTGGATCCTCCATTACCTTTGGTATGTTGAAGCTAGTGACTATTTGAGTTTTCTCTGAGGAAGCTAATTCTATCACATTTACTTACCACACAAAAGTTTTATTCCTTGATAATGGTGGGGGAGTTAGGGACTCATTCACTCTCTTGATAGCTTTGGTTTGTGGGTGATATTTTGAATTTTGTATTTTTTGTGCACTAGTCCCTTTTGTTACTTCTCTAAAAGACACCATCCTTTCTCTGGCATGTTGCATTGGCCTCTTCTTAAAAAAAGGCCAATGCTAATAAATAATAAGTGTAACTAAATAGTGGCCCATAGATAATACCTTTAAGGGTACTTTGTGGGTGATGTTGGGAATTGTTGTTTTCCTGGCACCATTATATGATTACAACCAAAAGGTTATTAATCTAGGTTTAAACAAGTTTCTCCATGGAATTCCTTTATATACCTTACAGTATAGTGAGAGCTAATTATATGAGACAATGGTATTGAAGGTGGAATGTGTATTAGTGTATGAAACCACCACACTTAATGGTGTTAGTAAAATAGATAATTACTTAGCCAATAAACATAGAAACACCTTGTAATATTTAGAGTCCATTAGTACATGAACTTTGGTTAACATTTGATGATGATTTCCAAGTCATTAAATCCCTAAAAAAAATAAAAATTCAACCCCATTTCTAATTTCCAAGATCATGCTTTTAGCATGAGGAAAGAGCATATGCAGTTGTTGACTTGGGATACACAAGTAAGTAATTCATTTTTGATTCTCAATCTTCCCTTTATGTGAAAGAGAAGAGAATACATGAATTTAAATATGAAAATAAGACACAAAAAACAAATGAAAGTAATGAAATTTAATTTTAATGATGAAGTGTTTTAAGTCCAAATCATTGACAAGCAGTGCCAAAAAAACATAGATCATTAGTTTTAATGTTATCATTCACAAATGATCCCTGTGCATTAGGAAAAATATAAAATAAAAAAACTAGAAAATAAAAAAAATAAGACACAAGACTTAAACATCATTTAGCTAGGTGCAAAGGCTGATTAGCATAGTATAAACACTAAAGTTTAGGGTGGAAATGATGTTCATTAGAAAACTATAGGAAAAAAAAATCTGTTACCTGAGCTATAAATACCAATTGACAGAGCATAAATTCTTAAACATAGAGTGAAAATGTCAAATATCAGATCCAAATATTTGACAAACATGGCATAAATCTTGAGGCATAGATTGGATATAAACCCCAAAGTTTAGGGTAGAATCATCAAATTTTGGGTTAAAAATGCTGAAGTTTAGGATGAAAACACAAATGGTTAGACCTGATCAGAAAACCTTGACACTCAGATAGAAAAACTACTCCACAAGACACAAACACTGTTAATTAGTATGCTCACATAATTCCAAAGGATATAAATTTCATTTAATGTTATTTGATAGATAATGACAATGGAAATTGAAAAATGACTAAAAATGGTAAAGTTTTCAACTCCTATAGTTGGTAACTTAAATCATATTATGCCAAAACTAACTACACAATAGAAATAGTTGGAACACCCCTTTAAAATAAGTGAAAAAAGTGTTATAAATTAAAAAAAGGGAGAAATGTCCTAATTGGAGTGCCAAAATATAAATTCTTAAACTTTAATATTAACTACAAACTAATAAAAAATATGAGTTCCTACTTCAAGTCTCATATAAACCATTGATTAAGAAATGAAAGATAAAATTAAAAAAACTTTACCTTCACTTAATGAATGTAAGATTCTCCTCTGTAGATGTGGATCTATTCATGATTTGTGGGTTTCATTTGCACTCAAAAACTTTAATAAAATAATTCTAATAGCATATACCTTCGACTGGTTTATTTTTTGATGATAAGATTCACTATATTCTTGAATTTCAAAAGTGATTATTCTCATGATCTCACAACCACATGATGTTTTAAATGGAAAAGGGAAGGTCAATTTATAAATTTATTGTATGGAGAATGGACGAATATGATAAATACAAATTCATTTGATATTTTTATTTTTGGATGATGGAGTTTTGGTCTATGGTTTAAATGCATTCAATGAGGAGATTGAAGAAGATGTGGGAGTGGTTAAATTATTAATAAGAGGTTTGAATGTTTTAATGAAAGGGTTTAAATGTCTTAAATGATTTTATTAGGGAGTTGAGTGACTCAAATGGGAGGATTGAATGTGTTTGAATTTCTTAAATGAATTAGTTATGGAGTTTAGTTTATTAAATGGGAGTTTTGAATGTCTTAAATAGGTTTAAGTAGAGGCTTGAATAAGTTATTTAATGATTAATGATGAGGTTAAATGGATTGAATGCGGTGGTTGGCTAATTTTATTATTTTTATTTGTTTATTTAAAATTATGTGTATGGATTAATTAGGGACTAATTAACTAATTTATATTTATTAATTAGTTAATTAATTGAAGTGTAATTTTGGTAGGAATATATGGATCATGTCGTAATTAAGGTGATATTGATCTAGATTTTTTTAAAGTGAATAGATTAGTTAGGATAAATTATGAATGTTGAATGTTGATGATAAAATATTAGTAATGACACTAAAGTGGTGTAATTACGGTGTATATAGAGATAATTGTTTTACCTTTTCAATTTCATAGTGAGTCCCTTATTTCACCTATGTAAGATATTTCTATACAATTAATGTAGAGGAAATTGATACACCCTCATGAATGTAAGATTCACATCAAAAATCTATTAAATTTTCAAATAGGTGTACATATTATATAGTGTGCCCTAAGCAAGTACTTAAGATAGTTCAACATGTTTTATAGCAAACACATGTATTTATAATTTCTCCTACTATACAACAAGTTCCACCAATTCTTGCACCTTCATCCTGAAAAGGATATTATGAGTAGTGATCAATATGGTTACAATACAATGGTTGATTCATTTTTAGATTTAGGTTCATCCACATGTAGCACTTTTCATTCATATTATATGATACATGAATGCATAATGATCCTCCCATTGATGGGATAATAGGCTAGTTTATTTCATATATTATTAAAAAATATAAAACTAGCAAAAAAATCAAAAGTCCACAAACATTCAAAAGACACTAAAAAATGATAAAGCAGAACCTAAGCATGTCATGGGTTTCTAGTTTGCTTCTTTACAGATATTATTTATGATTGTATTTCATATGCACATACATTTCATGAGATATATGAGTGAGATCCAAAACACATATATCTATATGGATACTTAGATGTTGGATTCCCTTCTACTCTAGCACCCATGCCTATATTGGGGGAATATTATTCTACAAGTTACACTATAATCAGGTCATATCTATCTATGACCTATCTACCTTGTTTAGATACAAACATTAAAAATTTATTATGAGTTACTCATATCTTACACTATGATATATGGATATCTGCTACATTTATATGGTATACCATTGATATACATAAATAGTGTAGACTAGTTTTCACTTGTTTTATGCTCATTTGATGTTGTTACATTATTCAATGATAAGCTAGGCATTTATTCTTATTGTTTGTAAGCACTTGGCCCTATGTGTGTGACATACTTATGTCCTTTATTTGTGATGGTCTTAATTTCATTTGCATGTGGTACTTGGCCTTTATTTTTGTGATATTTTTATGTCCATTGTATGTATCCCTTAGCTTTATGTGTGGCATTGCCTGACATTATGCTTGTTATTTATTATTGTGCTTGTACAACTTGATTAGTGTTGTCATGATGCATATAATGCACTTTTACTATGTATTATTCTTAAAAATAAACTAATTTACCGCATGTCTCATTGAAATATATATCTAGATATAACACTTATATGCCTTGTTAAATACATGTCAGAGGAGTTTGTTGTTGCTAGGTGCATGCTTGAATTTGTGCAACTGCCTTCCTTTGTTGAAGTCTATGTTGGAGTTGTTGTGGTGGAATGCATTGAGGTACATCCACCAATAAAATAAAGGAAATATAAATTTTTGCAAGATCTTACTTCAACATCTTCCAATCAGTGAGGGCCTCACACACTAAGGAAAGCAAGATGCATAGTGGAGTCTAGATCAAAATCAAATTTTGCATATCATCATCTTCTACAATGGAGATGAGTTCTTTTGTATTTGACATTTTGAGCTTAAGTTCTAACACCATCTCATCCAACTGATTTACATCCGTTTGAGCTTGAATGCCTATAAACATGTTGTGTATTGTCTCATAATGACATATTTTGATTTTTACATAATGTTGTTCCTGACATCTAGAATTTACTTGAGTGTAGTGTTGATTGCACATGGAGTAGCTATTTAATCATCTAACACTACTTTGGATTTATTGGATAGTGTGAAATCAAGTTTTTTAGTATCTAAGATATTGATTGAGGTGTTACCTCCAATTGATCATCCCTTGGCTTATCTATTTGGCCTATTGTACATTGGTCTCCATAACCTATTCATATTCTTCTATTAGATCATAAAATACCTATTTATATGTTTTTAGGGCCTACCCTTGTGTGCATAGTGTTTACAAGCATTTCATAGCTAAGCAATCCTTAGTAAGTTACATCAACAAGGTTTTAAGTTTTTTGTCTAGAGATATTATTTGATCACCTATCACCCACGTAACCAAATTACGAAAAGTAGAATCTATCACATGGCATGCATTTTTTAGTTGATTATTGAGGGTTACATTATCATATTATAGCCATGAGACTTCTTTTTCCAAGTCTGATGCCTTCTGCACAATTGAATCTTAAAGCATAGTTGTGCCTTCAATTTAATTTGGAAATCACAGTTGGGACATATCCAAAGTTATTTCCAAAGTAGTAGTGGTAAGCACTATGGACGTGGTAGGAGTTATAGATAGATATGATGTAAATTGAATCAAAGGAAGTAAAACATAGTGTATCAAGTGGATATTATAAGAACATCCCATAACCTATGGATAATAACCTATGTCTCTATTTGTGATGGTTCCTTCTTTGCAACTAATTGTGTTACTAGCTTATGTTACACTGTAGACTCTACTTCCTTCTTGGATTTAGCCTTAGCCTTGGATTTAAAATCTATCATGGTTTGAGTTTTGGCTTGTACATTGGCCTAAGCCTTAGCTTTAACTTTGTCTTTAGATTTTTCATCTGCTTCAGCCTTAACTTTAGCTTCAACCTTAGCCTTGGATTTCTCTTAAGCTGCTTACTTATCAGTTGCTTACTTCACTTGTGTTTCCTTGGACTTTTACTTTGCCTCCTCTCTTTGTCAGTTTTTAGCTTGTGCCTCTTATTGTTTCTTGTCTAATTCATCTTAATTTTTATTCCTTTCTTCTATTCCTTAGCTTAATTTCTATGATCCTCTACTTCCTTAAATTATTTCTTGCATGCTTATTCTTTCTCTTTTTTTCTCTTTATAGCCTCAGCTTCCTTGGATTATTTCTTGGTGGCCTTCACTTATTCAACCTACCTTTGTGTATCTTTTGATTTTTTAGCCTGACTCTACATAATCTCTACTTTTTTGGTTAGTATTCTATTATTGCTCTTATGCAACTTCATGTTTCTGTTATTGCACCTCCTTTGCAGTTGCTTGTTGTTGAGATTATTCTTTATTTTTATTTTTCTCCTCCTTTCTTGTTTTCTTTTCATCCCTCTTATGATACTCTTATCGATATTTTTATTGTTTTGAAGATTTTTCTTATGGCTTGACCAAACGTAAACTTGTTTCTTTTATCCCCTCCATTGCCTCTAATATTTCAAGCCTAGTGACTATTTTATTTTCCTCTAAGGAGGTTAATTCTATCACATTTCCTCACCACACAAAACTCTTCTTCCTTGATAATGGTGGGAGAGTTAGGTATTTCTTCACTCTCTTCACAGATTTGGTTTGTGGGTACTACTATGAAGATTGTGTTTGTTGTGCACCAGTACCTTTTACTACTTCTCCAAAAGACACCATCTTTTCTCTAATATGTTGCATTGGCCTTTTATAAAAATGATTCCTTGGCTTGAACTTTGGAGATGGAAATGTAATTTATTATGTCAGTTGATTTTGTTCTTTCACATCTAAATATACCTCAGTTAGATCTATGTGAAATATCTCAGCTACCAATTTTTATTGTGATACTTCTTGCCATATAATTTCAATAATGAAGGGGAGGTTGTGTGATGTTAACCTATAGACCCTGCCTTACTTGAGTTCACACTTGATAAGTGTGAAATGATTTCCAAAATAAAAAAATTTCCTCCTCATCCTTTTTATATACTTAAGTGTCAATTTCCTTCAACATGGTCTTCAATACTTCTTATTCTTCCATTCCCATTTATAGCAAGTTACACTAAGCCACTATGCTTGGAACATGCAGATTATCCAACTAGGACTTTATCTACCATGTCTACTTCTTGGGTAGGGGGAGGTGAGGCTCTCTATGTAGGTTCCTCCCTTTTTCCTTTCTCTTGTTCGATAGGGGTATTGAAGCTTGTGGTGTTACATGTGGATGAACTTGTTACTATGCTTGTGGCTACTCTGATGTTGGTCGTTGCCCTTGTGGATGAATCGATTAAAGAGGTGGCACATCCCTCACATATAAATATTTTTGTCTCAATACTTTATCTTGTGCATCTACCATTATAATGAATAATGAAATTGAAGTCATAGTTGTTGTGTCCAACTCATGAACTTTGATTTGGATACCATTATGTAGATTTATAACCAATGCATATTATCCAAAATATTACATAACATTTTGTGGGATTTTTGGGTGTGTTTTGATCAAGTCTAGGGCCTCCATACACCATTATTAAACCACCCCAATTTTTCATATTACTTCCTTATTTTCATCCATGTAATGTTTTCAAGGGTAGTGACAAGTCAAAAATCCATAATAACATTAATTGGTCCTAGTGGATATTTCCACCACATAAAACACAATAGTAAAATCAAAAATTAATATTGAAATATTTGTGAACTACCTAAAATTACCTTATCAATATTGGTGATGATATACAATGCTAAAATCTTAGAGTAATTGAATTTCTCCCATAGACATATCATGGGATACACAATATCAATTACCCTTTATTTCCTACTTGGCATGTTTAGTAGTCTACCAAAATATTTTTGTGATGAATTCCACAAGAATGCACTTTGAAGCATTCTCTATTGCATCAAAAATGATTCCTCTACCTACTCTTGTGGTATACTTCTCTTAAATGTCTAAATGGATGAATGGTGTGATAGATTTGTATTGAAGGAGGGATTTTCCATGATTGGGGAGGCCTATGACTCTTTCCATAGCTAGAGCATCGATTTAGATTATAATATCTTAGGACAAATAGATGGTACCTTGATTATATTGGATTAAAAGAGTGATCATTACCTCATAAAACTTCCCAAATGTAGGTAGATTAATCAACCTCTTTATGTCTAAACCTCATAACAGATATGGGAGCACTAAGGATCTGAATTATGTAACTTCTTACAGTCTTAGAGAAAACAAGGTAGATTATGCTTGGTCAACAAATTTGAAAGGATCTAGGTCATTATATTTAGTTTTCCACAAATCCAAGATAATCCCCATTTCTTTTTTCTATGCATCTGTCAAAGATATCCATAATTGGGATTGATCCATGGTTACTGTTGTAACTTAGGATGAACACTTAGGATCAATCCATGGTTACTTAGGATCCATTGATGATTTAGAATCTAGTATGCAATATGTGTGGAGTGAGTTATTTGGAAGGAAAATGATAAAATTTTCTTGTTTAATAGAGTGTGTAATGTCTGTGTGTTTTTGATATCCTTGTTTTTATAGCTTTTAGCACCCAATTCCATGTAGCTATCTATTTTGAATACAATTAGCTAGGTGCACAAAAGTTGTGCTCTAAAATTAATATTACTTGATACTTGTGTGATTTGATTGTGACCTTTTTTAGCTTGAGACTCTTGATGTATCCCTCGATAGTTACTTTATGTGACATGATAACTTATCATCTTCCCTATTTATTTTATGACTTCATTATCCATTTGCACTCATTCTACCTCTGAAAGATGTAATATCTTAAAACGTCATGTCTTTAACAGTCTTTAATGACCATTACGTATCCTTTTAATGTACCTAACTTTTTTCAATGATTTTTTGGAATTATTTAATGAACTTTGATAGTTGGTTCCTACTAACCATCCTTAGTCTACCCTGGAAGTTAATCACATGTTGTGATTATAACTACTTATTATTGGTTTCCATGTGTTTTAAGGTAAATATCACACTACACAAACATACCATCCTACCAAAATAAAACACACACAAAAAAAAACATTAAAAAAATCCTAACTACATGGTGCCACTCAGTACCCACTCATATTATTAGTAGAATCATAGAGATTATAGGCAGTAAAGCTAAAATGCATAGCCATTTATGCATCTTAGAAGTATGGTTACCTATAAATATTTCAACATAATAATATTCTATTGTGAAACTTCATGTATAATGTTGGGTCATTTTCATATAATGTGTAATTTTCTTAAGAATGTTTTAAACCTACTATCATATAGCAATACTGCTTACTCTGGGTAAAAAAAATTAGATCACAAGTTGCGATCATGCCATCCCTTTTGACTTAAATTATGTATCTATTAAATCCATAATTCCATATGTTGACATTCATCCATATCACTCAAGTCCAACAACCTTTTCTTTAAAGAGTCATAATCACCGAACCACATAATCATTACAATGTACAAGCTTGGAACTATGTACTTTATAGGCATTACTATTTCAAGACCACAAACAAGATGAAAGGGAGTGAAACTAGTTGTGCACATGTAAATTTTTTCATATGCCCAAATAACTATAGGAGTGTGATATTTTAAGTCATCCCTTTAAACATTACAAATCTTTGTTAGCATTTTACCCAATACCTTATTTTATGTTTCAACCTACCCATTTGCTTGAGGATGATGTCATGCTTTTGTGGTGAGATATCATAAAATATTTAGTGATTATTGATATTATTATTGAGTAAATGTGTTCCTCTATCCCTAAAAATCTTAATAGGACATCTGAACCTTTTGATGATATTTTCATATAATTAATTCACAACATCCTTTGCACCATAACTTAGGTTTACAACTGCTTCCACCCATTTGGTGAAGTAATCAGTTGCAGTAAAACTATACCACATATTAATTTACTCGTTAGGAGGATATATAGGCCTAATAAAGTCAATTCCAAATTTTTTAAATGGTCACTCTATTTTCATTAGGCCCAATGATATATCATCATGTTGATTTAGCTTGCACATTCATTGGCATATATCACAATGCTTAACTACTCTTTGCATATACTAAAATAATGTGGGCCAATAAACACAACTCTATAATATTTTCCTTGTAATGGATTCACCTATAAATTAACCTCCTACAATTACTTGATGATCTTCCTGAAGAAGTTGTGGTCATTCATGCTCTAGTTCTACTTTACATAGCACAACATCTCTACCCAGCTTGTACAAAAATTCATTGATGGACTATATGGTATAACCCAAGTGACGATTTTTTTTTGTCCCTTTTCAAATAGTGTATAAGAAAATTTCTTTGCTCCAAGAATTTATCAATATCCTCCATGTTATCTATAATTATAGTATCCCTAAATAAATGCACATTTGGGGATTCATCTTCTACTTCTTCTGGCTCCTCCCCATTATGTATCCTAATTATATGATCTATCCCAACATTCTATCATCCTAGATTGACATTGATGTGGAATTCAAATTATCAAAATTGCATAAGCCACCTATATATGCATCCTCATAGCATTGGCTTGTTAACCAAGTAGTGTTGTGTTTGGTGATTTGTAAAAAAATCAAATGGTGTAGCCCATAAGTAATGCCAAAAATTTTGCAATCCAAACACCATATATAATACCTCTCTCTATCTATAGTTGTATATTTATTATCTATAACTGATAACTTCCTACTAAAAAATGTATGGGATGGTCTAGCCTACCTTCACTTGGTTACACTAAAATAGATCCTACTATAGTAGCAAAAGAAACCACATGTAGATAGAATGGCTTCTTGTAGTCATAAAAAACTAGAATTGGTGTTGTTACCAACATTTTTTAATCTCAATGAATAACAGTTAACATTTTGTTGTCCATTCAAACCATGTATCTTTGTGTAGTAGTTTGTCTATTGACACTGATATAGATGCATATCCTTTGATAAATTTTATATAATATCCCAAATAGATAAGAAATGTGTGCACTTATGTAGAGATAATTGGAGGTTTCATTCATATTATTATAGAAATCTTAGCTAGATCAGCCAAAATACCATCGATATGTACTTATTTAAATTAGAAGCAATGTGCAAAGTGTGACACCATTATAGCATTAATCACAATTTTGAAAAATGTTCTTTAAATAAAGAGAAAATAGCCTAATCATCTCAATAGAATTCTATAAAGTCATGGATGAAGTCTTTAAATGATTTAATACAACCCTATAAAATAATGTGGGCATATTATTTAAGCTAAAAGTCATTACCTTGTATGTGAATGATCCCCATTTAATTACGAAGGTAGTCTTAGCTTGGTCATCCTTTGTGAAGGGAATATTATGCTACCCACTAAAAAAAATTATGAATGAATAAAATTCATGCCCTATGATAGAATTAAGAACCTCATTTGTGAAAGGTATGGGGAATGAGTCATTAATATGGGCAACATTGAGTGCACAGTAGTCCCCATACACCTGAATCTCTCATATTTTCTTTGGCTACATAATGATAGTACTCACCCATTCTAATTTTTCAACTGGATAAATGATTCCAAATTCTTACATTATATCCACTTCATCCTTTAATTTGATTTTCATATTGATGTTGAGCCTATAGGGATGATTTTAATAGGCCACACACGCTCTTTCAATTCTATATGCATTTTTCCTAATGATGGATCTACATCTTTCAATTATGAGAATTTGGTTGGGAACACATCTTGATAATCCCTTAGCAACTGTAAGGCCTCTAAAATGTGTTTTTTACTCTAATAGTCTCCCATAATCACAAGCTTAAGCATCTAATCTATTCTAATGTTATCTTTAACTCTTTTTAGGAGCTCTTGGTTTACTTTAATTAATCCACTAGGTGGATCATCTTGTATAATGTGCTTGCCTTCCCATTGAAATATGTTTATGTTGCATAGTCTTTTCTTATTTAACTTTCTCTATGATCTAAACTAGTTTTGTTTAACTTCTTGTTTTGGTTCAAAGAATCCTTCTAGATCCATAGTTCCATCAGTATCACTAGACTCTATCAATTCCTTTGTTATTATATTACATGGCTTAACAAGAGCTTTTCTTTATTGATTGGCCTTATAATTATGAATTGCCAAATTTAAATCTTGTGTAGATTCTTTTTTGGATGATGATTTAGCTGTAATGGCTAAGTCTTTAGCTTGTCCATGACATAAAAATATTTTGATCTTATGTAAGTCATTATACACCACTAGATTATCATCTTTGAACACAAAATTTTGGATGAAATATTATTACACTTACAACCAATGCTTGGTCTCTCTCATATTCTCTTGGTGCATATACCAGGTCATTGGTAGAGGTGTTAATGTATGATAGAAAATTTGCATCCAATAAATTTGCTCTACTCCTTGCACAGTCCAATTATCCACACACTAATGAATGTGCAACTCAAGACATCATCTTCATTGAAAGAAAAGCCATTTTGACTTCACAATAGCTAGTATCTATAATCTATCATGAAAAAATTCACATGGTTCTTCCTAATGTATTTTTGAATTTATGTTATTGGCCACGAAGTTACAATAGTCCCTTTTGGTGCATAGTTGAGTGCACTAACTCATTGATCCACCTCTAGCATATGGTGTTCAAGCATCAATATGAAAGGATTAAGACCATATGTCATAAATTATTGAGTTATTTGGTTTTTAGTGGCAAATACCATGCATAGGGGTCATATCTCATGATCTCTCTAAGCCCAATTCAACATATGGGTGTCTGAGTCACCACATATGAATGAATTAATTTCCCAAGGTAGAATACCCTCTAGAGTAGGTTATATTTAATCAATCATGGTTTCACCTATATTGTATAATAAATCTACTTTAAATTTCATGGGATAGTGCACTGACAAAAAAACACATTATTTGATCTATGCCTATCTAGCTAAAGACTTTGTTCTAACAAGCTTGTACATTGATAACTCTTCCTATTTGTAATGTGTGGTTGGTCAACTTGATACTTTTGATATTTTTACCCCAAAAATATCAAAATATCAAGTACCCTAAGGGAAACCCCTTAATTTTTTTATAAAAATGCCTTGAATTGACCCAAAACACCCATTTCTTTAAGCTTACAAATATGAAACTCTGATTGCAATTTACAATTTAAAAAACTATAAATTGATTCCAAAGCTCCAGATCTCATAATGAATTATCTGATATAATTCAAATATATGAATGTAATTTTCAATTAGCAAAATTACAAATTGTAGCCAGACCTCTAGATCCCCTAATACATTATCGAGGAAAACTAGAAATTGGATTGCAATTTGTAATTTTGTAAAGTTGCAAATTGCAAGTAGAATTCTGGTACCTACAAACCAAGTACCCCACAAAAACTATAAATTGGATTGAAATTTTCAAAATTTTAAATTACAGGTGGAGTTTTACTTCCCATGAAACACTCTATCTAGAATCCAAAACTCAGAGAGCAATTTGTAAATTACAAAATTGCAAATTACAATCTAGGTTTCGCTTCCCACCAACAAATTAGTTCACAAAATTTGGAACTCCAAGGGCAATTTTAAATTTTGAATTTTTTAAATTATAGGTGGAGTTATGCCTTCCCATTTTAAAAGAGGTTAACCAATCTTTACCCATGGAATTTGGAGGTCAAAGTGCAATTTGAAAATTTGTGAAATTGTAAAATTGCTTGAAGACTTTGTATCCCTACCAACTATCACCATGAATGCATTAATTGTAGATGGTCTATAAATAAAGCAAATTCGGGAATTTTTTAGTCATTGTTTAATCTATTAATCACAATTTGGATCTTAGATAATGACCTCAAACTATAGCTTTTCACCATGACCTCAATATTGCAAGCCACGGCCCTACAAGCCACACCAAAATGCCATTATCACCCTGCATGGTATTATTTTAAATCCTCTACATTTTTTTAAGACATCATTTCCTATAGTAAAAACTTTTTAAGTTATTTTTATTCTTGAAAAGTTTGATTTCAATTATTTAAGGTTTTCATTACATAGGTATTATCTAGTTTTAGGATTTTTTCATCTTTTTGTGATTATGTAGTCTGTATCCTAAGAGTTCATATTTTCCCATACATTTTCCAAGTAGTCAAGACCTAGGTTCTTTCATAAATTTGGGGTTCACAATTTAGGATACTAGGGTTTTACCAATTTTTACATAACTAGGTGAATATACTAGTGTATATTCACATAACTAGTCATGAATATTCCCTTGAAAGATTCCTTCAAGTCCCTGTGGACTTTAGACCTACAATGTGTACCTCCCATCTCCATGAGATATTCCATTGCTTCAAAAAACTCCAAGTTTCATGGATTTTTCACCTACAAACTATAATATTTAACTTTATGGACATTCTTATTGCTCATAACACATCTAAGTTCCACCAAAGATTTGATCTATAATTTACACCTCCAATCTCCATTGGAGATTTCAACCTAATTTTGTAGCTACACTTTCCCATAGACATTTTTACCTATGACAAACAACTCCAAGTTTTGCCAGAGTTTCCACTTGCTTCTAGCACCTAAAAAATCCCACCAAATTTTGTTATTGGTTTTCCATTAGCAGTCTCTCTAAAATCCATGTCTAGGAAATAGATGAAGTTTAAGTCAAAAGGACCTAGGGTGAATCTCAATTTGGAATAAAATACCATTGAGATTATAGATATAGACCTAGGTCACATTAACCTAGGTGACTTTTAGACTAGGATAAATGTAGAATTAAAGAATGATTGGATACAAAATATCTATGACTCTTGACATCCCCAAAAAATAGCTTTCCCTCTGATGATGCAAAGCCCTAAACTACTACAAACACTAGCACATCATTAAGATGTTGATAAGAGAGAGGTATTTAATGATAAAAGGGAAAGGATTTTAAATGTGGACCCAGATTTCATTGATTCAGTAATTATGATACCAGAGTTTGAGAGTTATCTAGACATAATTCCAGAAGCATCCAAAAAATTCTTTCAAGACAACAACTTGGGATGATAGAGAGTGATAAATAAACAATGGATTAAGATACTTAAGGCTACCTCCACCTAATTACTAAAGACACTAAAAAGAATTAATTTCAAGGATGAAGTTGGAGACATAATTATATTACTACACAGGATCACTAGTAGTCCTAATGCAAAAAAAATTTAGGAGTAGATGTATCAGTACATTTGGGTCATTAATGAAAACAAAAAATACATCCATTAGGCCCAACTCATTAGTGACTCCCTCCACAAGTATTTTATGGAGGTGAAAACTGCAAGAAATTTTTACATGACCTCCTACATAGTATATATATTGGCCAAAGGAAGAGCTTTCCCAAGGTTCAATACAATGTCTAGTGAAGTAAAATGTCTAACTATTACCCTAACCTCACTTTAGAGGTTAGAAAACAACACTTTAGGAGGGTAAATAATACATTCATTTATTTCATCATAATAATGTTTGATAAGGAACTAGAGAGAAAGAGATTCTCTGATGTAGCTACTACAAAAACACTTGATGAGGTTCCTACTTCATTTAATTACCCACCTACTCCTATATCAGGGTATGCAAATTCAGTGACTTCCCTTACACTATTACAAGATATGTGAGTGATAAATGGGTATTAATGGAGCTAGTGAGACAAATTATGGAAATTCAAAATCTTTTACCCAGTTAACACAAGTCAAGAATTCATTTCCCAATTAGTATAGGTAGATAAACATGCCCTTATTTACTCAAATCCAAATGTATAGAGGTAGAAATGAACAAAAAGAACCTAAGGACTTTGGAGGTGAGACCATACTATGATTTTCATGGCAACATCACCAACACATTAGGAATTTCCACATATTCCCATGTCCCATACTTTGAAGATTTATGGGAAGATTTAGATGATGAAGAGGAGGTCAGATTAAGGGACCATTCAAGAATGACCTTGGATCAGTTCAAAGCTTCTGATTTAGTATCAGTCCCCAAGGAATTGGTGGATTATGAGTCCTCAATAGACAAGATCTGCTATAAATAGATCATTACTTAGCCTCTTATAGTAGTAAGGTGGTATGTTCCTAAATATTTTTCTCTTATGGATAGAACTACCAATGTAATAAATAAAACATTCAATTGGATTAGGAATAAAGGGGTCTAAATGACCAAGTATACATTAAGTATCATAGAAAAACTACTAAAGCTCAAAGAGCAAGGAATTTCATCATCAATAGAGGGTCCTAATGGTGTAGCATCAAAGCAATCAGATAGGCCAATGATATCCCATCATAAATAGAAGAAATCTAAGGCGAAGAAGGAGAAATCAAGAAAATAAGGAGCATCATTAGATCAACCAATAATTATTTCATTTGAGGATTTAGATGCAGTTGAATTACCCATAGCTTCAACCCCTATCTCAATGATAATCACAACTCCCATCTATGTCATCCATCCCTTACTTATTTCTATCATTCCTATAGTTCCAACACCTCCCCCTCTTGTCTACACTCCTCCTTCACCCCAAGTGACTCCATCCTTTATTCCCATCAGTTTACCCTCAACAATAAGTCCATTTCCAATAGTATAAATAAGTCAAGTAGATACTTAGGGTCCCCCTTCAATGGATACTCAAGTTTCCATTCCACTTTCCCTTCCCATAATTTCACTCCCTCCTTCCATAATTCCTTTCATTTCATTTATAATTACTTCCATTCTATCCCTATATATTTCCAACACTACTCAACAATATATAACCATGGGCTCAGTCATTTTGAATTCAATTTCAATGGCCATCCCAACTTCTAGGATAAGTATTATTCCATCTTCATCCCCCTTCATCTTTCCTACATTACCACCCCTGAGTATCCCTACTAATTTACTTGACTCATTTGATGCTTTGGCATCCACACTTCCTCCAATCCCCAAGTTTTTAATCCCTGTGTCTATTCCCCCATTATTATCACTTCCATCTCTTAAACCCCCAGTAGACACATATGTTCTCATTGTCCCTACCTCTTCCACTTCCATAGTAACCCTAACCCATTCATTGGAGATAGGAAAGGAACAATTCCTTGATGTAAATGTGGAGCTTCAGCCTACAAATGAAGAGGAAATTACAAAGACATATGTTGATCAATGAGTGGTAATACCAATATAGGATTCAACACTTGTCACAATGTCTACCGGTAAAATATATTCAGCTATAGATTCTCAAGTGACAATGTCATCATAATGAGATGTTACACCTATTTGGTTAGCAAAAATAATGGGGAAGAAACACAAGTAGATGGTATCCCCTAGTACATTAGATTTTGGTCTCTCAAACACATGAAATAAATCCAAGAATACTCCCCAGACCTTCTCAAGGATATTGTGTGACTCAGTAGGGGAGAGGTATGTAGAGATCACAATCCCCCCACTAGAAAAATGAAAAGAAGATATAGTGTTAGGGGACTATTAGGTATCAAAATTTCACCTTAGACATCTTATGAGGGAGGGGTTGAAACATGATATTCAATCTAGCATCAACTCCCTCTTTGAGAAAATGGATAGTGACAAGGTCACTAAGGACAAACTAAAAAATAAGGTTGAACAACTTATGATTGCATTGAATAAATTCATCAAGCCTATTATTTATTTAGCACAACCTGGACCACCATATCCGATCACCTAGATCAGGGATCATGTAAACTTAATGTGGTGACATAAATTACAAGCATGACAAGGGCCACTAAGGAATGGTTAGAGAATTTTTCCTCCAAAGGTGATAAAATTATTGATATAATAATGGACCACTATAAATTTCTAAGAGAGAGAAGGGTCACCTTGAAAGAATTGGTTAGCAAATATGAGGGAGAGATAGAAAGCTTGAATCTTTTTTAATCCCAAATTGATAACTGTGGATTCAATTGACAAAGAAATACTCCTTGTAGAAAACATACTAAAAAATGATGGAGAGCAAGAGGAATTAGAAAGATCTACTTAATTTACAATAAAGATGGTTAAAGATGTTGCCCATAAGGCCAAAGTTTTGCATGACAAATCCATTGACATGTTATATGACATGGAAGATTTGTTAAATAAATTGTCACATCGACCAATAGATTATGAAGGTAACCTCCTTTCAGTAGAAGAGGTTCAAATTAAATTCAAAGAAGTGATCAAAAAGGAATCTTCATTAGATACCATCTTTACCTTGAGGTCTATCCATTTCTACATCAAGTACCATAACACATTGAATCAGATGGGTAAAGATATTCAATAATACAAAAAATTGAGGGAACTTTTCAATACAGTAGTACATTGTGAGATCACCAACTTCTACTCTTTTGGTCCAGATGAAGAGGGAAACCAAGAAATCTTAAAGGATTTTGATGCATATGTTCATAAATTATAGGTTGATCAAGATAAAGAGGTAGAAGAAGTGTTTAAAATAGATTAATTCTTTATATTAAATCATTATCTATATTCTCTTTTCATTGTTGTAAAAATATTGTAAAGCTATAAAAACATATCTTGTAAATTGCAGCTATTTTTTTGACAACTCTTTTTGAGAAATAGCCATGTGTATTTTACACTTCCTATTTTGACAAGTTGGAAATTTTAAAAAATAGACTTGCAAATTACACTTTTCATTTTGACAAGTTCTAATTACCTAAGTTGTAAAAACAAATATTAAAAATTTCAATTCTAGTTTTGACAAAGTGCTATGACTTGAAAGTTGTAAAAATATCACTTGAAAAATATATATTAAGGTTTTGAAAAATATTAAGTTATATCTTATCTATCTTTTGTTTAAAGAATGATTTTCACTTTGGCACCCTATATTGTATGAAGAGCCATTGCAACTACATAAATACGAACTAGGGTGTTGCATAAATTTTTCTAAATTTCATTGGATGCTACACCAACAAAAGATCATGCCTAACTATTTCATGATCATTTTCCAACTTGTTCAACATGTCATGGACTTCATGAATGTTGAAGATCATGCCTCTCTTCATGAATTTTCCATATATGCATGATTTTCTACTTGGCATTAGAATTTTAATTAACTACATCTCATTTATGAGATCTTTTCTATAAATATGGGCAAGAGCCCATAAACCATTTATCTTTTTGATGTTAGTAATATTATTCTTCATTTTGAATAACTCTTATACAATTTGTAACCTAAAGAATGATAAATAATTAAAGATTTGTCTTTCTTGTCTAAGAAATCCCTGTGTATGCAAAGTTATTTAAATATTTGAGGATGTTTTAATTCTTGTTTCAGTCATGAAATTTCATTTGTGATATTTTCTACCCTTTTGAAAGATTGTTTGATTAAAATAAAAGAATATTTTGCCTTCTATGAAAAAATAATAAATATTGCCTTTGATTCCCCTTTTGCATGAGTTTATGCTACTACAAATTTCAATCTATTTTATATTATGTTGTGTTCATTTAATAAATCATTAAAATCCAATATAAAATATTTGGTGTAATCACCATTTTTAGTTTTGCAATTTTCATCCTTAACCCTTTTCCCCAGTCAAAGCCTAGTTTAGGATCAAGAACACTAAAGGAGATTTTTTTTTATAAAACTGATAATTATCAATTGCACCAAATTTAGTGAAAGGAAAGAAGGCTTCTCTTGAGGTTCACCTCAATTCACCAAGGTCCTAAATCTTAGAGGTATTCCCATTATATCATTAGATTTTAACACAGTAAGCTACTACATCAATAATGAGTGTAACATCTATTAAATAAAAGTTTTAGGCATGCTTGGTGGAACCCAAAAGTTACAAAGAGATTGGTGTTATTCTCAGTGAGCATTGTATAATCCTCATACAAAATTAAAAATCTCCTAGTGACTCCACTAAATTATGGATTTAGAATTTCAAAGTTTACGTATGCCAAGTAAACAAATAAGATCATCTACTAAAGGTAAGAGAGTTGATTTTTTGGAATGATCATTTTTGTATAAAAAGATATCAAAATATATTACACCTTCCCCTAGAGTATATCCTATAATTTTATTTGCATTTCCTCCAAGTACTCCCATCAGTTTCATACCTCCCATAATGGCTAGAAATTTAAATTTTGTAGCTTTCAATAGAGGCAGTCCACTTCAATTGGCCTAGTATGATGATATACCTACATCAGATTTAAAAATCCTTCCATATTTTACTAGTGAAACTTCTACCACTCATATGAAACACATACAAGATATTGCCAATATTTGTTCATTCCACAACATGGTACAAGATAGCATGGAAATTAGGCTCCTAGTCTCTTCTTTCAAAGGTAAATCCTTACAGTGGTACAAAGTATCATATTTTTGGATGATTTAGGCAATGAACTATGTAGCCAATTTGAAGATAAAAGTGACTAACTTTCCCTAGTTGAATAGTTAACTACTATTCAATGAGTTTCTCATGAGCACATGTCTGAATTTAATTTCTATTTTTAGAAGACATGGAATAGAATTATATTATTGGTCAATCTAACTCCAAATAATTCTTTCCTATATTACTTAAGAGCCCTGAATAGTGATTAAGTTGTTAGGATTCAGTCAATGGGTGGCACCACACTTCTTAATGCCTATGAAATTGAAATAAGGGTAGAATTTTTTTTAATTCAAGTAGGGAAAATTTCTCCAAGGCCACCAATGCCTTTATTTATATAAATACCTCATATTATACCACCTACAATTTCTCTAATTCCCACCATAAGTAAAGTAATAGACTTAACTCCTGCACCTACATATGATTTATATGAGGTTAAGTCACTACTCAAGAGTTTTGGTAATAAATTAATAGCAATGAAGAGGCATCAATCCCATAACTAAAAGCCTTATAATTAGGTTAACCCAACATGCCAACCAAATAGGTAGAAATACCAAGGTAATTCTGAGCCACAAAGTCAAAATATGCAAGCAAAACCCCCAAACATCCATGCTCTACCTGTACTATGTGCTACCAAAGCTATCGTACCTATTCAAAAAAACCTAGCTAGAGAATAAGAATGGTGTTATCATTATTCTCAAACACATAAATAAAATACCTATCCTAATGGTGTTATTAGTCAAGCCTTGATGGTGAAAGTCATATCAAATACACAAGGACAACAAGAAGAATTCACTTCCCAATAAACAGATACATAAGAACCTACTCAAGGTGAGGCCACTCTTATAAATTGGAAAGTGGATGACTTTTGTGGTGTAAATTAGGAGGAGGAATTATTCAACGGTAGATGTCCAATGATATCCAATACATATTCAAATAAAATAACAATAGAAAATGATCATCCCCTAGGGTAGAACAAGCTACAACTTCTAAAGTTATACAATAACCTGCAAAGAACAACACAAACCTTTGTACCTATATGGCATCCCAAAGAAAATGTGCCAAATTGAAATCTCTTGAAAGAATACATAGCTCCCAAAAATTCACCAACAAAGGTTGGGAATATTCCTTTCAGCATTGTTGAGCAAATGAAGAAGACCAATTTAAATATTACTATATGGGAAGCACTATCCATTCTATTGCAAAGAGATTTGCTAAAAGAAGCTTTGAATAACTTCCAAATAATGGATAGGGTTCCAACTAATGGACCTAATGCTAAAAATTATTTGTATCAACAAAAAATTGACACTAAAATAAGTAATAATGTTAAGCCTCCCCCTTTCTATCTTTCACTTATAGTAGGGAAGCATCTCATTCATAACTTCATGGTAGATTCAGGGGCTAGAAGTTTAATGATTCCCAATAAAATATATGATGCCCTTGATATAAAATATACACCTATCAATAAGTGTGTGGTTTAATTAGATGGGACTATTGTTCAAATAGTATGAATAATAAAGGGTTTAAACCTCACTATTCACACTTATCTTAGATTATCAATTTCACAAGATATCTTAGCTATAGATCTCCCCCCTTATTTTTCCATTTATCTTTCATGAGATTTCACTAAAAAATGGGAGGATATTTATCTGTATATTGGTCTCACAATATTCTTAAAACATGATATGGAACTAGAGTAATAATAAGAGTTGATCCAATCGTAAAGGACCATATTGAGCCATATAATCCTATCCCTATAGACATGAAGTGAAACTATAGGACCAAGAAGAGGAGGATGATCATGAAGTTGCAACACCTATAAAAGAGATTCTAGACACTCATCTAGATGAATGGGGATCAACCCTTTAATTCAATCCTTATGATTGTGTATAGGAAATAGGGTTGGGTACATATTGCATTCATGAAAATAATGCAATTATCTGGAACCTAGTAAAACTAGATAAATATCTTCAAGGAATGTGCTAATTAATTTTTTGATGGTTTGAGAAATAAGAATGGTGTAGGTGTAGGTATTGTCTTGATCTCTTCATAGAAGGAGAGCTATTTCTATTCTTTCAAACTTTAGTTTAGATACATAAGCAATATAGCCAAATATGAAGCATTGATTTAAGGTCTATAATTGGCCAAGGAGATAGGGATAAAATCCATACAAATATTTGGTGACAATGTGTTGATTGTTCACTAGGTGAGATCCAAGAGTGTAATTAAGAATAATTTTTTAAGATCTTACAAACCAAGTTTTGGGACCTGTTAGAAGAATTTACCTCTCTGAACATTCAAGTGGTACCAAGAGCAAAGAACCAAGATGTTGATCATATGGCCTTAGTAGGCTCCCAATATAACCTACTTGAAGAAATAAAGAATAAAAATAGCTAACATGTAAGGTTGATATTAAGGTCATCTATCACTGATAATGCAACAAATTGGTAAGTCTTTAATAGTGACAATCAAATTATCAACTTCCTGAGAGAAAAATCCAAATTCCATGATAGAAACCATTGAAGACTCCAGAATCAACATGGAGATTAGATCATCCAATTGAAGGGGAATAAACTACCCAGGGGTCTTGTTACACTAGAAAACATATTCAATTCAGATGATCAATTGAAAGGCAAAAAGAAAAACATCATGGTTAATAAAGAAGATTGTGAGCCAGTGGCCATCTTAAGAGGGAAATCACTGAAGATAGGAAAGGTATGTAATGATTCTAAAAAAATATATTTTATTAAGTTGTGTCAATAATTTTATGATAAATTTGCTTGGATTTATCATGATATAAGGGGGTTTGACCCTAGCTTAGCCCAACATACAATAGAGCTTGATCCAAATACCAAGCCTATTAGATAGAAACAAAGATGAAATAATCCAAAGAAAGAATCCCTGATGAAGAGTGAGCTATCCAAATTGATAGAAGCTAACATCATCTTCCCTATCAATCAGTCATCTTGGGTTGCTAATTTAGTCACTTTAAGAAAGAAGAATAGTGAAATCAATCTTTTGTAGATTTTAGGGATCTAAACAAAGCATCTCTAAAAGATCATTATCCCCTTCCCCCTATGGAATGAATTCTTCAAACTATATTAGGATCTAAAAGGCTTTCTCTTCTAGATGGTTATTATAGTTCTAAAAAAATCCTTGTGCAATAATTAGACTAGTTCAAGACTGAATTCACCACAAAATGGGGTACATATACATATAAAAAGATGCCATTTGGTTTAACTAAGGCTGGTATATAATTTGAGAGAGCCATGGATATGGATTTTATGGGTTTAATAAATGATACGATCATGGTATACCTAGATGATATCAGTATTTATTCAAAGCATGTTGATGCACACCTAAATCACCTTAGGAAAATTTTGGAAAGGTGCACAGAATTTGGGGTTTCCCTCAATCTAAAGAAGTGTGTTTTTAAAATTCATGAAGGGAAACTACTAGGACATATTATTTCAAAAGAGGTTTTTTTAATAGACCTAGAGAGAATTAGTTTTATATTTGCTTAAGAAGATTTCTCAAAAAAATTAACTTCGTAAGAAGATTTTTTCCAAAATTTTCCTCTATGGCCAAACCCTTATTGCAATGCTCAAGAAGGGTATCATTTTCATCTAGACACGAGAAGTAAAAGATAGATTTGAAGCCATCAAGCAGGCTATTTCTTAATCTCCTACCCTAGTCAACCCCAACTATGAGAAAGATTTCATTCTCTATGCTTTTTGAGGGGAAAGCAACATCTCAGCTATTCTAACTCAGTAGAAACAAGAATAATTAGAATAGCCAATATATTTATTCAATCAATCCTTGAAGGATTATGAAGTAAATTATATTTTCATGGAGAAGTAACTATATGTTGTGACTAAAACTCTCAAAAAATTCAAGCATATGCTATCTAATAATAAAATTCATTTGATGGTTAGTCACCAAAGTATCAAAGAGTTCCTGCTAAGCTGAGAGATAAATGAAAAAAGAGTAGGATGGATCACAAAGGTCATGGAATATGATGTGAACATCAAAATCATAAAGATCATAAGAGGGAAGGGATTATGTAAACAACTAACTTATGATAACAAGATTGTCAAATCAATATTTAAAATAATATATGCTCAAAGTGCACCTCAGATAGACAATCCACCTCTTTTCAATAGTTGAATCCACAACATGACCACTTTTTTATAGACTGGCAAGTACCCATATGATGTCTAATAGTCCAAAAAAGGTATTTTAGACTCCAATCCATTACCTATGTGTTTGTTAATGGAATATTATTTATTAAAGATATGAATGGAGTCATGCTAATATGTATCAATCATAATCAAGTCCCCAAGGTGCTTGGAGAATTTCATGATGGCTCATCAGGTGGACATTTCTATGTAAGAAGCTCAACCATCAAAATAATGAGAGGGGATATTATTGGCCTGAATTATTCAAAGATGCCTACTAATGAGTAAGGAACTATGAGAAGTGTGCTTACTTTATAGGAAAACATAGATTAATAGTTTTTCCTCTCAAACCAATTCAAGTTTACTAACCCTTTGTTTTGTGGGGATTATATTTCATTGGCATGATCTATCCACCATCGAGTGTAGGCCACAAATGGTTCCTCATAGTAATGGACTATTTCATAATATGGATTGAAGCAGTTGTATTTAAATATTCCATGGAGGCATCTATCCTAGAATTCATGGATGACATAGTCTCAAGATTTGGTGCTCCTCACACCATCATCTCAGACAATTCCAAAGATTTTGTGGGCACTCAAGTGAGTGAATGGGATATAAATAACAATGTATACCTAAGTAATTATTCCAATTATTACCCATAGGGTAATGGCTTGGTTGAGTCTACCAAAAATAACCTCATAAAAATTATCAAAATAACAATGGAGGATAACCAAAGGACGCGGCACAAAAATTTGAAATCAACACCATGGGTTGATAGGATCACCCCTAAGAGAGCCATTGACAAATCCCTATTCATGTTGGTATATGGAATAGAATCTCAAGTTCCACTATTATTTGATTTACCATCTCTAGATCTCAATCATGAATTAGATTTGACTAATAATGATGAAATGATAGTAAGATTGGCTGAACTCATGAAACTAAAATAAAACATGAACCAATCAATGAAAGTCCTAGAAGCAAATCAAGTTAAAACAAAGAGGACTTTCAATAAAAATGAATCTAATAGGAGCCTCAATGAAGGAGACATGGTTCTCAAATGGGATACAAACAAGGCTAAAATAGGTAAGCACACCAAGTTTGATGCAATAAGGAGTGGTCCATATATTATAATTTAGTGCAAAAGAGCTAATGAATTCCAACTATCTAAGCTTGATGGATCAAAACTACCTATCCTAGTGAATGGGATATACCTCAAAGCTTGGTTTTGAGGTTGGAATTTGTTTTAAAAAATAAAATTTTATATATAATAGGGTTAGTCATGTTTTCCAAAATAAGTGTTCTTGCACAAATCAACTCATTAGGAGTTTTTGTGTCCTTATCTTATTCTATTTTTTCCTATTTTGTTCTTGTTTAGGTGAATCCCAATTTTTTCTTCACTAGTTAAAAGTGTGTTAAGCTTAAATTGACTTCATACCCAATGAACTAGAAGGCTACTAGAAATAAACTAATTAGAAGGCAATCATCCCACAAAAGTCACTAAAAATGTTGATATTTTTGGCCCAAATATATCAAAATAGCAAGTACCCTAAGGGAGACCCCCTAATTTTTCAAAAAAAATCCTTGAATTGAACTAAAACACCCATTTCCTTAAGCTTGTAGAATATGAAACTTTGTTTACAATTTGGAATTTGCAAAATTTACAAATTGCTTCTCGAGCTCCCATTCCCATAATGCATTAGCTACCAGAATCCAAAGATCTTACTATAATTTGTAATTTATAAAATTGCAAATTTTAGCTAGACCTCTAGATATTGAAATACATTAGCCAATCAAAAATGGAAACCTAATTATAATTTGCAATTTTGTAAAATTAAAAATTATATCCAGAGTTTTGGTTCCTACAAACCAAGTACCCTACAGAAACTAGAACTTGCACTGCAATTTACAATTCATAAAATTGTAAATTATAGTTGGAAATCAAAACTTGGATTGTAATTTACAATTTTCAAAATTTTAAATTACAAGTGGATTTTTGCTTCCTAAAAAACACTCTATCTAGAATCTAGAACTCTGAGAGTAATTTACAAATTGGAAAATTACAAATTACAATCTAGGTTCTACTTCCCACCAACAATTTAGCCTATGAAATCTGAAACTCCAAGTGCAATTTGAAATTTTTAAAAATTGAAAATTGTGGGTGGAGTTACAGCTTCCCATTTTCAAAGACATCAACCAATCCTTACCCACTGAATTTGGAGGTCGATGTGCAATTTAAAAAATTGTAAAATTATAAAATTTATTAAAAATTCAAGATCCTTGCCAACTATCACCATGAATGCATTAATTATAGAGGTTTTATAAATAAATCAAATTAGGGAGAGGTTTTATAAATAAATCAAATTAGGAATTTGTTAAGTCATTATTTAATCTGTTAATCATAATTTGGAGCTCTAACAATAACCTCAAACCGTGACTTTGTGCCATGACCTCAATCTTGTAAGCTAGACCCTGTGGTCCATGCCAGGTCACCATTATCACCCTACACAATATTGTTTTAAATCCTTCACATTTCCTTAAGACATAATTTACTATAATTTAAAACTTTTTAAGTTATTTTCATTCTTGTAAAGTTTGATTGCAATTATTTTGGGTTTTCATTGCATAAGCATCATCTAGTTTTAAGGTTTTTTCACCTTGTTGTCATTATGTAGTTTGTATCTCAAGAGGTCATATTTTCCTATACATTTTCCAAGTAGTCAAGACCTAGGTTTTTCCCCAAATTTAGGGTTCACATTTTAGGATCCTATGGTTTTACCAATTTTTACATAACTAGATGAATATATCAACCTATATTTGCATAACCAATCATGAATATTCCCTTGAAAGATTTTTCTGTGTCCCTTCAAACTTTTAAGCTGTAACATGCACCTCCCATTTCCATGAGATATTACATTACTTTAAAAAACTCTAAGTTCCATAGATTTTTCACCTAAAAACTATAATATATAACTCTATGGACATTCCTATTTCTCAAAACACCTCCCAGTTCTACCAAAGATTTAATCTGCAATTCACAGCTCCAATCTTTGCCAGAGATTTTAACCTGATTTTATAGCTACACTTTCTTATAGACTTTTTACCTGTTCATAATAACTCTAAGTTCCACTAGAATTTCCACTTGCTTCTAGAACCTATAAAATCCCAACTTTTGTAATTGATTTTCCCTCAGTAGTCTTTATAGAATCCATGTCCAAGAAAGAGATGAAGTTCAAGTCAAAAGGACCTGAGGTGACTCTCAGTTTGGAATCTAATACTACTAACATTATAAATATAAACCTAGGTCACATTGACCTAGGTGACTTATAGACTAGGATAAATGCAAAATTAGAGAATGAATGGATCTAGAGTATCTATGACTCTTGACTTCCCCAAATAGTAGCTTTCCCTTTGATGGAGCAAATCCCTAAGCTGGTACTGACACTATCACAACGTTATGATGCTGATAAGATAGAGGTCTTAAATGATAGAGGGGAAAGGATTCTAAATCTAGACCCAAATTTCATTGATTCAATATTTGTGATACCATAGTTTGAGATTTATCTAGACATAACTCCAAAAATATCCAAAAAGTTATTTCAAGACAACAACTTGGGATGCCAGAGTGTGATAAATAAATAATGGCTTAAGATCCCTAAGGTTGCCTCCACCAAATTACCAAAGACACTGGCAAGACTTTATTTCAAGGATGAGGTTGGAGACATAATTATATTGTTGCACAAGATCATTGGTAGTCCTAATGCAAAGAATTTTTAGGAGTGGATGTATCATTACATTTAGGTCATTCATGAAAACAAATAATGCATCCACTGGGCTGAACTCATCTAAGACTCCCTCTATAAGTAATTAATAGAGTTACAAACCATAGGAAAGTTTTACATGACCTCCTAATTGTTGAGTTATGGAGCTAAAAGCTTCACAAATGAGCAAATGCAGAGGTTACTAGTTTTACATAGTAATTGACGTCGGTCATAACCTACCGACATCGGTCGAGGTCGACCAACATCTACCAACATTGGTTATTCATCAGCCGACACCGATCATCTCCAGACAGACAGAGATCGGCATCAGTCATCTGTGCTTTTCCAAAATTTTATTTTTGGAGAACAGTTAGTTTGCATGTAAAGACTAAAATTAATCTTGAGTCTGCTTTTCTATTTTTGGCAGGACAGATTTGAACCTTATATTAAGAGGTACATCTAATGGTGGAGAATGCATGGCTCATGAATCTTAGTACTATATAATAGGGTTAGATCCTCATAGCATGTACACAATAAGATACAACAATTGGGTTGATTGTGATTGTAATTGATTGAGAAAGAGAGAGAGAAATATTGAGGGAGAATTACTGTACACCCAAGAGGTGTGGAAAGAGTGAGATTTTTTCATTGTATTTTCTTCTGGAAGAGTTTAATACAAATTGGTTATTTCTCGTATCTCCTATTCTTTGTTGTCTCTGATTTCTAGTTACTTATTACTTCTGGTTTAATTCTGTGTTTAGTTGCTTATACAAAAGTAATCAATTGTACTGTGAGGTCCTAACAAGTGGTATCAGAGCAGGTTAGTGTTTGTTGATTACAGAATTCACTCACAGGGGTTTCTGTTCGAGTGGGAACAAAGCAATGGTAGAAGAAAGTAAACTAAGAATGGAAAAATTCAATGGCAAGAATTATCAATTATGAAATATGTAGATTGAAGATTATCTGTATCAGAAAGATCTATACTTACCGTTGGATGGGGTTTCAAGCAAGCCCACAGATATGCAAGATGAAGAATGGAATGTTCTTAACAGAAAAGCTCTTGGATCTATAAGGTTGAGCCTGGCATCTTCTGTGATTTCCAACTTATCACAGGCAAAGACAACGATAGAGTTAATGGATACTTTGGCAAATTTATATGAAAAGCCCTCAGCTTCAAATAAGGTATATCTTATGAAGCAATTATTTAATTTGCAAATGCAGGAAGGTGGATCTATATCTAGCTATCTTAATGATTTCCACGCAATAGTAAATCAGTTAAATTCAATCAAAATAGTTTTTGATGATAAAATTAAGGCTCTCTTAATCTTATGCTCTTTACCTCAAAGTTGGCATAGTTTGGTAATGGTAGTTAGTAATACTGCATCTGCTTCAAATATCTTGAAAGTTGATGATGTTGTTAGTGTAATCTTGAATGAAGAAATTTGCAGGAAAAGCACAGAAGAAACATCAGGTAATGCTTTAAGTATTGAAAGTAGGGGAAGACAAAGAGAGAAGGGCAAGTAAGGGAGATCAAGGTCAAAGATGAGAAGGAGATCCAAATCCAGAAATAGAGGAATAATTTGCTAGAATTGTGAAAAGAAAGGGCATGCAAAGAAAGATTGTTCGTTGAAGGATAAAGAAGAAAATTAGCATGAAGGTAATAAAAAAGAAAAAGTTGTAGGTATTGTTGCACAAGATGCTCTTATATTTTCTTTAGATAATAAAATAGAATCTTGGGTTTTAAATTTTGGTGCCTCTTTCCATGCAACCCCAAATAGATAATTTTTCAATGATTATGTCTATGGAGACTTTGGAAAAGTTTATTTAGGGGATGATGAGCCTTGTCAAATTGTTGGCAAAGGAAAAGTGTAGCTGAAATTACAGAATGGCAACACATGGGTGTTGAAGGATGTCATGCATGTACCCATCCTGAAGAGGAATCTAATTTTTGTAAGAAAGTTGGGTGATGAGGGTTCCACAATAACTCTCATAGCTGAATCTTAGAAAGTTTCCAAGGGTGCACTTATATTAGCAAGAGGTAAGAGAGTAGGTACACTTTATCTATCTACTTGTATTGCTGATTATTCTCCTTCTATTTTATCTACTTCCGATATAGATGCAAAGTTGTGGCACTGTAGGCTTGGTCACATGAGTGAGAAGGGAATGAATGTTCTTAAGTCAAAAGGTAAGATTTCATATTTGAAAAGCATAGATCTAGATTTCTATGAGCATTGTATTTTTGGGAAATAAAAAAAAGTGAGGTTTCTCAAAACTGGATCAACAAAAAAGAAGCACAAGTTGGAGCTTGTTCACACAGACGTGTGGGGACCAGCTCAGGTAGCTTCTATTGAAAGATCACATTATTATGTTTCTTTCATTGATGATGTTACAAAAAAGGTATGGGTTTATTGCATAAAGAGAAAATCTGATGTTTTTGACACATTTAAGAAATGGAAAGCTTTGGTTGAGAATGAAACAGGTTTGAGATTGAAGTGCCTTAGATCTGACAATGGTGGTGAGTACTGCAGCAATAAATTCAAAAGTTACTATTCTATGAATGGAATACACAGGGAAAGGATGGTTGCAAGGACACTTTAGCAAAATGGAGTTGCTTGAAGGATGAATAAAATAATAATGGAGCGTGCATGGAGTATGAAGTTTCATGCTAGTTTGCTCTTACAATTTTGGGCAAAAGCTATAGATACTGTGATTTACCTGATTAACAGAGGACCTTCTACTACACTGGATGGTGGAATTCTAGAAGAGGCATGGACAAGTAAAAAGGTAGATCTTTCATTTCTCAAAGTTTTTAGTTTTGAAGCTTTTGTGCACGTTGATAAAGAAAATAAAAAGAAGATGCATGCTAAATCTATGCAGTGCACTTTCATTGGTTATGGTTTTGAAGATTTCAAATTTTAGTTGTGGAATTTAGAAACTAACAAAATTATCAGAAGTTGGGATGTAGTTTTCAATGAAAAGGTGATGTACAGTGATCAACTCAAGAGGCTTAATAATTCTGAGTAGTGCATTCATGATTTGGATGAGGTTATGATCCAAAATGAGCTCGCAGGTAAAAATCATCACTCATAAAAAAATACAGAGACCAGCATCGGTCAAGAGAAAACCAATGTTGGTCAGGTCAGCCAGGCAGAGACCGACGTCAGTCAGGTGGAACTGATATTGGTCAAGTTCAGACTGACATCGACTAGAGATGACCAAGATCGGTCACTGATAGAATAAAATTTGGGCAGACAGCAAGCTGTGAATGAGTCTCAAACCCCCATAAGGAGGTATGAAAGGGTAAGTAAACCTCCAATTCATTATTCCCCTTATTTACACTACTTGTTGCTCACTGATGGTGGAGAACCAGAAAGTTTTGATGAGATAATGTCGGTAGAATCTAGGAAATAGTGGGAGCATGGCATGAATGAGGAAATTGATTCCTTGGAAGAGAACCAAACATGAGATTTGGTAGAGTTGCCAGACGGCAAGAAAGCACTAAAAAACATATGGGTTTATAGGTTAAAGGAAGGAGAGAATGGAAAATTGAGACATAAGGCCAGGTTGGTAGTAAAAGGATTTGCACAAAAACTAGGTATTGACTTTGGTGAAATTTTTTCTCCTCTAGTAAAGATGACTTCTATTCAGACTATATTGTCTTTAGTTGCTATTGAGGATTTGCACCTTGAGCAACTTGATGTTAAGACAACATTTCTTCATGAAGATTTGGATGAAGAGATATATATCGATCAGTCAGAAGGTTTTGAGGTCAATGGTAAGGAGAAACTTGTGTGCAAGTTGAAGAAAAGCTTATATGGTCTTAAGCAAGCTCTAAGACAATGGTATTTGAGGTTTGACAGGTTTATGACAGAGCATGGCTTTAGTAAATATCAATCTGACCATTGTGTTTATTTTAACAGATTGAATAATGGTAGTTATATTATCCTGTTACTGTATGTAGATGATATACTTGTTGTAGGTTCACACATGCAGGAAATTGATAAGATTAAGGTAAAATTAGCTCACACATTTGCCATGAAGGATTTAGGAGCAGCAAAGAAAATCCTTGGCATGAGTATTAAAAGAGACAGAAAAAATCACAATTTGATTTTGTCTCAAGAGGATTATGTGAATAAGGTGTTGGAGAGGTTCAATATGCAGGATGCAAAACCGGTAAGCACACCAATGGCTGGACACTTCAAGTTGAGCAAGAATAGTGTCTTAAATCACATGATGAGGTTGAGTACATGAGTAGAGTTCCATATGCTTCAACAGTTGAGAGCTTGATGTATGCAATGGTATGTACCAGACCTGATATTTCCCAAGCAGTGGGAGTTGTCAGCAAGTTTATCACCAATCTAGGAAAGGAACACTGGAAAGTAGTTCAGTGGATTCTTAGATACCTGAGAGGGACCAATAGTAGGCATTTATGTTATGGAGGGTCAAACACTTCTCTACATGGGTATGTAGATTCAGATATGGTAGGTGACTTGGATGGCAGGAGAAGCACCACAGGATATGTGTTCACTATTGGTGGAATGGTGGTTAGCTAGATTTCAAAGTTGCAGAAGGTTGTTGCCCTATCTACTACAGAGGTAGAATACATTGCAGTCACAGAGGCTAGCAAAGAAATGATATGGATGACTCAGCTCATGGAAGAGTTGGGAAAGGAGCAAGAGAGTTGTAAATTGTACAGTGATAGTCAAAGTGTATTTCATTTAGCAAAGAATTTAGCCTTTTATTTAAGAACCAAACATATACAACTTATGTACCACTTCATTAGATAGTTATTGGAGGATGGACAATTAAAGCTGGAAAAGATCCATACGGATAAAAACCCTGCAGATATGTTAACAAAGCTGGTAACAAAGGAGAAGTTGAATCTTCATTCAACTTTTGTTGGTCTTCAAGATTAAATTTGAAGATGGAGAAACAAGCTAGAGCATGTTGTTATATAGGTACAGGTGCAACTATTTATCTCCAAGTGGGAGATTGTTGAGTTGTGGAGCTAAAAGCTTCCTTAATGAGCAAATGTAGAGGTTGTTAGTTTTACATAGTAACCGACATCAATCATAACCTACCGACATCAGTCAGGGGTCAACCAACATCTACTGACATTGGTTATTCATCGTCCAACATTAGTTATCTCTAAATAGATAGAGACCGGCATCGATCATCTGTGCGTTTCTAGAATTTTATTTTTGGAGAATAGTTAGTTTGCATGTAAAGACTAAAATTAGTCTTGAGTCTGCTTTTCTATTTTTGGCAGGACAAATTTGAACTTTTGATTAAGAGGTGCATCTAATGGTGGAGAATGCATGGATCATGAATCCTAGTACTATATAATAGGGTTAGATCCTCATAGCATGTACACAATAAGATACAATAATTAGGTTGATTGTGATTGTAATTGATTGAGAGAGAGAGAGAGAACTCTTGAGGGAGAATTACTGTACACCCAAGAGGTGTTTGAAGAGTGAGATTTCTTCATTGTATTTCCTTCTAGAAGAGTTTAATACAGATTGGTTGTTTCTCGTATCTCCTATCCTTTATTGTCTCTGATTTCTAGTTACTTATTACTTCTGATTTAATTTCATGTTTAGTTACTTATAAAAAAGTAATCAATTATACTGTGAGGTCCTAACAAGTGGTATCAGAGTAGGTTAGTGTTTGTTGATTACAGAATTCACTCACAAGGGTTTCTATTTGAGTGGGAGCAAAGCAATGGCAGAAGAAAGTAAACTAAAAATAGAGAAATTCAATGGTAAGAATTATCAATTATGGAGGATGCAGATTGAAGATTATATGTATTAGAAAGATCTGTACTTACCATTGGGTGGGGTTTCAAGCAAGCCCACAGATATGCATGATGAAGAATAGAATGTTCTTGATAGAAAGATTCTTAGATCTATAAGGTTGAGCCTAGCATGTTCTGTGATTTCTAACTTATCACAGGCAAAGACAATGAAAGAGTTAATGGATACTTTGGCAAATTTATATGAAAAGCTCTCAGCTTCGAGTAAGGTATATCTTATGAAGAAATTATTTAATTTGCAAATGCAGGAAGGTGGATCTGTATCTAGCCATCTTAATGATTTCCATGCAATAGTAAATCTGTTAAATTTAGTTAAAATAATTTTTGATGATGAAATTAAGGCTCTCTTAATCTTATGCTCTTTACCTCAAAGTTGGCATAGTTTGGTAATGGTAGTTAGTAATACTGCATCTGCTTCAAATATCTTGAAAGTTGATGATGTTGTTAGTGTAATCTTGAATGAAGAAATTTGCAGGAAAAGCACAGGAGAAACATCAGGTAATGCTTTAAGTATTGAAAGTAGGGGAAGGCAAAGAGAGAAGGGCAAGCAAGGGAGATCAAGGTCAAAGATGAGAAGGAGATCCAAATCCAAAAATAGAGGAATAATCTACTGGAATTATGGAAAGAAAGGGCATGCAAAGAAAGATTGTTGGTTGAAGGATAAAGAAGAAAATCAGCATGAAGGTAATAAAGAAGCAAAAGTTACAGGTATTGTTGCACAGGATGCTCTTATATTTTGTTTAGCTAATAAAATAGAATCTTGGGTTTTAGATTTTGGTGCCTCTTTCCATGCAACCCCAAATAGAGAATTTTTCAATGATTATGTCCATAGAGACTTTGGAAAAGTTTATTTAGGGGATGATGAGCCTTGTCAAATTGTTGGCAAAAGAAAAGTGTAGCTGAAATTGCAGAATGGCAATACATGAGTGTTGAAGGATGTCATGCATGTACCCATCCTGAAGAGGAATCTGATTTCTGTAGGAAAGTTGGGTGATGAGGTTTGCACAATAACTCTCACAACTGAATCTTAGAAAGTTTCTAAGGGTGCACTTATATTAGCAAGAGGTAAGAGAGTAGGTACACTTTATCTATCTACTTGTATTGCTGATTATTCTCCTTCTATTTTATCTACTTCAGATATATATGCAAAGTTGTGGCACTGTAGGCTTGGTCACATGAGTGAGAAGGGAATGAATGTTCTTAAGTCAAAAGGTAAGCTTTCATATTTGAAAAGCATAGATCTAGATTTCTGTGAGCATTGTATTTTTGGGAAATAGAAGAAAGTGAGGTTTCTCAAAACTGGATCAACAAAGAAGAAGCACAAGTTGGAGCTTGTTCACACAGACGTGTGGGGACCAGCTCAGGTAGCTTCTATTGGAAGATCACATTATTATGTTTCTTTCATTGATGATGCTACAAGAAAGGTATGGGTTTATTGCATAAAGAGGAAATCTGATGTTTTTGACACATTTAAGAAATGGAAAGCTTTGATTGAGAATGAAACAGGTTTGAGATTGAAGTGCCTTAGATCTGACAATGGTGGTGAGTACTGCAGTAATAAATTCAAAAGTTACTATTCTATGAATGGAATACACAAGGAAAGGATGGTTGTAAGGACACCTCAAAAAAATGGAGTTGTTGAAAAGATGAATAGAACAATAATGGAGCGTACACAGAGTATGAGGTTGCATGCTGGTTTGCCCTTACAATTTTGGGCAAAAGTTATAGATACTGTGGTTTACCTGATTAACAGAGGACCTTCTACTGCACTGGATGGTGGAATTCTAGAAGAGGTGTGGACAGATAAAAAGGTAGATCTTTCATTTCTTAGAGTTTTTGGTTTTGAAGCTTTTGTGCACGTTGATAAAGAAAATAGAAAGCAGATGGATGCTAAATCTATGCGGTGCACTTTCATTGGTTATGGTTTTAGAGATTTCAGATTCCGATTATGGAATTTAGAAACTAACAAAATTATTAGAAGCCGAGATGTAGTTTTTAATGAGAAGGTGATGTACAGTGATCAGCTCAAGAGGTTGAATTGTTTTAAGCAAAGCAATCGTGATTTGGATGAGGTTATGATCCAAAATGAGCTCACAGGTAAAAATCATCACTTACAAAAAAACACAGAGACCGGCGTCGGTTAGGAGGAAACTGACATCAGTCAGGTTGGCTAGGTAGAGACTGACATCAGTCAGGTGGAACTAATGTCGGTCAGGTTCAGACTGACATCGACCAGAGATGACCGAAATTGGTCACTGACAAAATGAAATTTGAGCGGACAGTAAGTTGTGAATGAGTCTCAAACGCCCATAAGAATGTCTGAAAGCGTAAGTAAACCTCCAATTCGTTATTACCCTTTTTTACACTATTTGTTGCTCACTGATGGTGGAGAACTAGAAAGTTTTGATGAGGCAATGTAGGTAGAATCTAGGAAATAGTGGTAGCATGGCATGAATGAGGAAATTGATTCCTTGGAAGAGAACCAAACATGGGATTTGGTAGAGTTGCCAGCCAGAAAGAAAGCACTAAAAATAGATGGGTTTACGGGTTAAAAGAAGGAGAGAATGGATAAATGAGACATAAGGCCAGGTTGGTAGTAAAGGGATTTGCATAGAAACTAGGTATTGACTTTGGTGAAATTTTTTCTCCTATAGTAAAGATGACTTCTATTTGGACTGTATTGTCTTTAGTTGCTATTGAGGATTTGCACCTTGAGCATCTTGATGTTAAGACAACATTTCTTCATGGAGATTTGGATGAAGAGATATATATGGATCAGCCAAAAGGTTTTGAGGTCAAAGGTAAGGAGAAACTTGTGTGCAGGTTGAAGAAAAGCTTATATGGTCTTAAGCAAGCTCTAAAATAATGGTAATTGAGGTTTGACAAGTTTATGACAGAGCATGGCTTTAGTAAATATCAATCTAACCATTGTGTTTATTTTAACAGATTAGATAATGGTAGTTATATTATTTTGTTATTGTATGTAGATGATATGCTTGTTGCAGGTTCACACATGCAGGAAATTGTTGAGCTTAAGGTAAAATTAGCTCACACATTTGCCAAGAAGGATTTAGGAGCAGCAAAGAAAATCTTTGGCATGAGTATTAAGATAGACAGGAAAAATCACAGTTTGATTTTGTCTCAAGAGGATTATGTGAATAAGGTGTTGGAGAGGTTCAATATGTAGGATGCAAAACCAGTAAGCACACCGATGGCTAGACACTTCAAGTTGAGCAAAGAATAGTGTCCTAAATCACATGATGAGGTTGAGTACATAAGTAGAGTTCCATATGCTTCAACAGTTGGGAGCTTGATGTATGTAATGGTATGTACTAGACTTGATATTTCCCAAGCAGTGGGAGTTGTCAGCAAGTTTATGGCCAATCTAGGAAAGGAACACTAGAAAGTAGTTCAGTGGATTCTCAGATACCTGAGAGGGACCAAAAGTAGGCATTTATGCTATGGAGGGTCAAACACTTCTCTATATGGGTATGTAGATTCAGATATGGCAAGTGACTTGGATGGCAAGAGAAGCACCACAAGATATGTGTTTATTGTTGGTGGAATGGCGGTTAGCTAGATTTCAAAGTTGCAGAAGGTTGTTGCCCTATCTACTACAGAGGCAGAATACATTGTAGTCACAGAGGCTAGCAAAGAAATGATATGGATGACTCGGCTCATGGAAGAGTTGGAAAAGGAGAAAGAGAGTTGTAGATTGTACAATGATAGTCAAATTGCAATTCATTTGGCAAGGAATTCAGCTTTTCATTCAAGAACCAAACATATATAGCTTAGGTACCACTTCATTAGACAGGTATTGGAGGATGGACAGTTGAAGCTAGAAAATATCCATATGGATAAGAACCCTGCAGATATGTTAACAAAGCTGATAACAAAGGAGAAGTTGAATCTTCATTCAACTTTTGTTGGTCTTCAGGATTGAACTTGAAGATGGAGAAACAAGCTAGAGGATGTTGATGTACAGGTGCAAGTGCAGTTGTTTATCTCCAAGTGGGAGATTGTTGAGTTGTGGAGCTAAAAGCTTCACCAATGAGAAAATACAGAGGTTACTGGTTTTACACAGTAACTGACGTCAGTCATAACCTATCGACATCGGTCAGGGGTTAACTAGCATCTGCTGACATCGGTCATCTCTAGATAGACAGAGACTGGCATCAGTCATCTATGCGTTTCTAGAATTCTATTTTTGAAGAATAGTTAGTTTGCATGTAAAGACTAAAATTAGTCTTGAGTCCACTTTTCTATTTTTGGCAGGACAAATTTGAACCTTTGATTAAGAGGTGCATCTAACGGTGGAGAATGCATGGCTCATGAATCCTAGTACTGTATAATAGGGTTAGATCCTCATAGCATGTACGCAATAAGATACAACAACAATTAGGTTGATTGTGATTGTAATTTATTGAGAGAGAGAGAGAGAGAGAACTCTTGAGGGAGAATTACTGTACACCTAAGAGGTGTGGGAAGAGTGAGATTTTTTCATTATATTTCCTTCTGAAAGAGTTTAATATAGATTGGTTATTTCTCATATCTCCTATTCTTTGTTGTCTCTGATTTCTAGTTACTTATTACTTATGGTTTAATTCTGTGTTTAGATTCTTATACAAAAGTAATAAATTGTACTTTGAGGTCCTAACACTAATTAGTATACACATTGGCCAAATGGATGGATTTCTTAGGGCTCAACATAGTATCCTATGAAGAAAATAAAGTGTATAACTATTACCTTGACCTCATTTTGAAGGCTAAAAAACAACACTTTAGGAGGGTCAATGATGCATTCATTTATTTCATCATAATAATATTTGATAAGGAACTAAAGAGAAAGATATTCTCTAATGCATCAACTATATAAATCACCTAGTGGGGTTCCTAATTCATTCATTTCCCCATTTAATTCTATATCAGGGTATGCATATTCAGTGGATGCCCTTACACTCTTCCAAGATATGTGAGTGATAAATGGGCATTGATGGAGCTAGTGAGACAACTTATGGAAACTCACAAGTTTTTATCCAGTAAACACAAGTCAAGAATTCATTTCCCAATCAATATAGGCAGATACACATCACCTTATTTATTAAAATCCAAAAGTGCAAAGGATGAAATGACATAGATGACCCTGAGGGCTTTAGAGGTGAGACAATATTATGATGTTCATGACAACATCACCAGAACATTGAGAATTTTCACATTTTCCCATGTCTCATACTTTGAATATTTTTGGGAAGATTTAGATGATGAAGAAGAGGTTAGATTGAGGGACCATTCTATAATGACCTTGGATCAACTCAAAGCTTTTGATTTAACACAAGTCCCTATGGACTTGGTGGTTGATGATTCCTTGGTAGATAATATCTACTATAAATAGATCATTACTCAACCCTTCTAGTAGTAAGATGGTTTGTTCCTAAATATTTTACTCTTGTGGAAATAACTACCCATGTAATCAATAAAACATTCAACTGGATTAGGAGTAAATGGGTCCAAGTGACCAAAGATATAGTATCATATAAAAACTATTGAAGCTCAAGGAGCAAGGAATTACACAATCAATGGAGGGTCCTAGTGGTGTAGCAATAGAGCAATAAGATAGGCTAGTGATCTCCCAAAATAAAAAGAAGAAATCTAAGTCCAAGAAGGGGAAGTAAAACAAATATGGAGCAACAATGAACCAACCTATGATCTAGGAATTTAACTCAAAGGAGGAGGTTAGTATAGAGTTAATCTCAAAAATAATAAAAAATGAACTCACTAACAATCTAACATCCTTTAGGCCTAATCATGGGTGGAGCATAATTAATAAAGTAAATGAAAACTCAACAAAACATGGAAGGAAATGAGAAACATAAACATAAAAAACACAAATTCCTTACCATATCCTTGATAGCTCCAAATGGTTATTTGGTTGGCTTTCTCAGATTGTGCTCATGAAGTCTGTGGCAATGAAGTGTGGCTACCTTCATCTCTCCTTGGCACCATTATTGAGTGCTTATCTTGATTGATGGATTGGATCAATTTTTGCATGGTAACATTATGTATTTTCTTTATGATTTAAATATTACATTATAACATTACTTTGATTGAGTTCTAAGATCATTTATGCATGGTAACTTTGCACCAAAATAGCTTGTTGAATCAATAAGCAAGGATTTGTATTTATAGGTTTCAAAATCAATTAGAATGGGTTAAATTTTAACCTTGATTGAGTTCATTAACCTTGTTTGAGTTTTAAAGGTGTCCAAATGGTCATGATTGGGTTTGGATAAGTGTGCTTTGACATATTTTAATTTGGGACAACTCACAAAGGCTAATGATTGATTGCTTAGGATATTATTCGGTTTTGAATTTCCTTTTTGATATTGCATTTAATTGCTCAAAGGTGTCTAAATGGTCATGATTAACATGAAATAGGTGTGTTTGGCATATTCTTGGAATATTACTTTGATATTTCCCATTTGAAACAACTCACAAAGGTAATGAGTGATTTCTAAGATGTTCTTTAATTTTTTAATATCCTTTATTGATAATTCAATTAATGACTCATGGATGGACCCAATTAGGATTTGATTTGTTTTAAATTGCTAATTTATCTTGAATATGATGTGCAAGTCAATTAATTATTTTTAGGCATTTGGTAATTTATTTGATTTTGATTATGGATGGACCCAATTAGGATTTGATTTGTATTAACTTGCTAATTTATCTTGATTATAATGTGCAAGTCAATTAATTATTTTTAAGAATTTGGTCATCTGTTTGATTTCGATTATGGATGGACCCAATTAGGATTTGATTTGTTTTAACTTGCTAATTTATCTTGATTATAATGTGCAAGTCAATTAATTATTTTTAAGCATTTGGTCATTTGTTTGATTTTGATTAATTCAATGTGTGTATTTGCCTTATTTAATTGATTTAATAGGCCAAATTAATTTAATGAAAGGTTATGAATATGATGTGCAAGTCAATTAATTATTTTTAGGAATTTGGTCATTTGTTTGGTTTTGATTAATTCAATGTGTGTATTTGCCTTATTTAATTGATTTAATAGGCCAAATTTGAGACTAATAAAAATTATTAATCAAGATGTTTAATGGTTGATAAGAATTGATTTAATAGTTTGGTCGAAGCCATTGGTGGCCATTTTTAGATGTCTATAGTTTGTCCTTGTTTGGGAATATTTTCAAACCATAGGCATAGCAATGTCTTCTCAAATAATGAGAAATGGACTGCATGTGAAAAAAAGATGATGATTGAATAAAAATCTCCAAATGGTGTTTGGGAAGCCTATTATGATGCCCCCTCAAGGGAGTGGTCATCACATATGGTTGATGGATGGTCCCTCAAAGATAAGCAAGAAGAAAATGATGGGATTAATCCATGGTGGACAATAATCCAAATGAGAAAATGCTTCTTTGTATTGATTTAAAAGGTACTGATTTGCCAAAAGGTGGTTATAATCAATAATAAAAGTTAGAATAATGATTTTCCCTAGTAGGTGATATAATCAGTAAGATGACCTAGATTGGATAGTGATGATTGATTAATTGGTGCCCTAGTTAGGGTGGATTATCAAGCATAAATTAAGGATATAACTTGGAATACAAATTAAAAATGAGAAGGCACAAATGTAGATGTGATGGTTTAATGACTAAAGAAGCCACAAATAATCGGGCATATGAGGATGCATAAAGTGATGAAAGGGATGTATAGAAGAATAATATTTATAAATGTAAATGATTTATTTGTACCTACTAATGAGGAGATGCTTGTCCTTATTAGTAATGACACATCTAAAATGGTCAATGGGTTGATTTGATCAAGGTGGGTGGAAGGATTTGCCAAGATACCAAGGAGAAACTTCTGGTAGCCCCATTACTTGTAGAACCTCCTATACCTTATTTTTGATATAGCACATGATGAAAGGCTTCATGATAGAACACCATGAATAATTGGCCAAAATGTGCATAAGAATTGACTCTCAATCTAATAACTAATTTAAAATAATGCACCAATGATAAAAACCATGATGACAATGTTGACATATGAATATGGATGGACTCAAGAATAATGTGCTCAAGGAATCACCAAATGAACACATATAGATTGAGTCAATGCAATAGTACTTAAAAAAAAAATAGGCACATAAATAAATAGAAAGACCCTAAAAGAAAAACAAAAAAATAAGTAAATAAATAGAAAAGCCTAAAAGGAAAATCAAAAGAAAGCATCCTAACAATGACTTTGCCCTAGTAGGGTGGATCAAGGATGACTAACTAGGCCTAGATATGACAAATGATTTTTGGATTTTGAAATATTTGAATGTGTTTGGAAGTTTGAGGTATCTTAATTTGTTAGAAAATAATAAGATACCTACTCATAAAATGGTAAGAGCTTTGGATTTGGATGCTCAGAAAATGGTGAGAGCATATAAAAAGACGGACTAAGGTGACCTCAACATCAATTGAGTATGACCTACACAGTCTTGAAATGACCTCAAGTTATAGTAATTTTATCCAAATAAAAGGTAGGGAAAAAATCAACTAGGTCCCAACAAGTTCTCAAATTTGGAAAATGGCCAAGCAAATGAAAATAGTGATGGCAAGGTGATGTGATAATTCATGATAAATAAATGTTTCCCCTAGTTTTCCCATAAGAAGTTATAACTAACAATGGATCAGATCAATAATATTAATTTTCCCTAGTAGGTGATATAATTAGCAACAAGATCGGTGAACATTAATTTTCCCCAGTAGGTGATATAATCAGGCTCACATAAATAAACTTGATAGAGGATGGAAAATAAAATATATCTTACCAGATCAACTATCACACTACTTTCATAGACTATCATTTAAACATGTATTAGATTGATTATTGAAACTTGATTAGAATCCCCTCACAAAAGGAGTGAGAAGAACCAAAGTAACCAAGATCAAAATAGGATTCGATAGAACTGGCTAAAAATAAGTTATGGTCTAGATAGGAATGGTATGATAGAATGGAATAAAATTAGCATGGGTGTTTGATAATGATTGGATTAAATGATAGGAGGGTTTCCCATAAGTGATAAGGTGAATGGTTAGGATATGCAATAATGACAAAAGGATTGATAACTTGATATGATATGGTACATGTTTGGTTCTGGCCTAGGTATGATACATGATTTTGTTGTTCCTACTAAAGTGGAGATGTACATCTTGATCAACAAATAAGATAACTAGAATAAACAATCATGTAAATTGCTAGCCCATACCTCATCTGTATAACTACTCTATTAATAAATAGATGCAAAATTAGATGCCAAGAATTTTGTTATGATCCTCATTGGTCATTAATTTTTATTCCTTCAAATGACAAGATAAGGTATCTTTGTAGCCTCTACAAAAGAAAGTGCAACCATGTATGGTAAAGATGGATAAATTATGAATGATAGATTTGTTTGTGAAATGGAATGATGGATGATAATAAAATGTGGAATGGTTGGGAAATAAATGAAGATAGGGTTTTTTAGGCACACACAATGTCTTTGATTCCATATTTGACCAAACTTTGGATGTGGTAGGGCCAATGACTTTATCTCTCGATAAGACCACTACATTATTTTGTTTAGGCTCAAGAGTAGCTACTATCTGATTAGGATATAGAGTGGAAGCTATTTTGATTTGATATTTGATAATTTCTTCATCAAGTAGTGAAAAAAATTTGTACTCATCTATTGGTTCCTCAAAGAGGTTTCTACCAATGAAGTTGTCTTGATTGTCCTAAAGTACCTCCGAGAAGGTTTCACTAAGTATCATTGAATTTTAAATTTGTTTGTCTTTTAGTTCTTGTGAAAACATTTCACTAGAATATGTTGAGTTCTGACTTTGATTATCCCTTAGCACCACTAAGAAGGTTTCACTAGGAGAGTGTTCTCTTGCTATATTAATTTGGTCTTGGCCTCCTTACTTTTCTTTATCTGATATGTCACCATGGATGCAGTTCAACAAGGTGTGATTCTATCAATCCCAATCGATCTTTGTGGGAATGTCAATGATATGGCTATATTGGTTAGTGGTAATGACATGTGGAATAGTAATGGAATGGGGAGATTTTACACAATCCTCATAGAAGATACTAAGAGAAATTGTATCGATGCTAAAGTACTCATCATCAAAAACCATAGAAGGATCATAAATATATTCAATGTTATCTTTGAGGCATGAGTAAAAAATATTGTAACAACCACAAATGTATTCTAATTTTGACTCAAGGGATTCTGAATCCAATGTCAAAACTGATGTTGATTTTGATTTTGATGCTAAATCTGATGTCAGTTAAAAAATAGAACATGACTCCAATTCTAATTTTTCATTTGTTATGTAGTTTATTACAATGATGTCTTATTGAATGCTTGATATTAGATAATTAATGGCTTGTGATGGCATAAAAAGTTCCATAAAGACTATTTCATTAGAGTGAGACTCAAGAATGATGGGATAAAAGTCAAGATATAACTCCTTTGAGACTAGCTCATCAATAAGAGGATCTTAAATAATAAGCATAGGAATAAAAGGTGATTCATCACTAGTTGACTTATCAAAAATGGTTGGTTAAACAAAAAAATCTTTGATTGGTTAAATGATTTGGCCTTAGTTTATGATGGGTTGTAAAATAATAGTTTTGAACATAGCTTGATCTTCAAATGATTGGCTTGATTGAGGTACTGATTGGGTTGGTTCTGATTGGATGATTAGGTGAAGCTAAATGATTAGCTAAGGTTGATTGGATAAGGCTAAGTTTGAATGATTGGTTGAGGCTGAGGCTGAATGATTGGTAGAATGATTAGTTAAAGTTGAGTAATTGATTTGGGATTCAATTGGATGGGTTGTGATTGGGTTGGTGGTGATGGGATAAGTTGGGATGTCGATTGGATTCGTTAGAGTATTATAATGCATTATGGATCTTGATTTATAACATGTGCTAAAGAATTAAGTCCTAGAAGGGTATAGATAGGGTGTTATGAAGCCTGGTTTCTATTACAATCCAAAAGATGAGGTCCTAGAATGGTAATGGTATTCCTTGGATACTGTGGAGCTTGGTAGCTCATATAGTCCAAGGAGGGTTATGCATAGTCAATGATTGGCTAATAAAAGGTAATTACATAGGGTTATTGCTCACCCAAGCTAAAGCATCCAAGTCCTTTTCATAAACCATATCATCCCAATCAAAGTCTCAAGTTGGGTCATAAGTTGGTTTTTTATTGTGTTCTATGTATTGATTATTATAAAGAGGATATGGATCCATCTCCCAAATAACATTATCTATAGTTGGGTCTCTAACAAAGTCCTCCTTATAAGCCTCTTCATACTAATCAAGGTCTCGAGTTGGATCGTAAGCTGGTGTTTGGTTATAGTCAATTTGTGAAACCATTCTATCATAACTTGGATTGTGTGTGACTCCATGATGCAGGAGCATCTACACAAGACATGGTCATGATTGAATTTAAATCCAAATTATTGTTTTTCCTCCAAATGTTGAAATTAAGGAGAAAATGTAAAAAGTAAAAGTAACAAAAGGTAAATGTGGAGCTGTTGAGGAAATAAGGGGATATTAGAATATGCTGGACAAATTTAAAAAAAACAAAAACAAAACTGTATTTGTTTTCCTAAGCCCAAGTTGGGCGTGGAGGTTTGAAGGAGGTTTTTAATAAAAACAAAAATATAGCCAAATAAAGATAAATCCAATAAAAGTGAAAATTAATTAAAGAGGAGGACAGGAGAGTACGTAGAAAAAGGAGGAGAAAGAGAGAGAGGGGGCGCAGAAAAGTAGAAGAGAACTGAAGGCATTCCTCTGTGGCCATGCATCTGCAGAAGACAAAAAAATAAAAATAAAAGAAAAATGAGAATGTTATGAATGAGAGAGAGAGAGAGAGCAGAGGGATGTAGAAGGAAGGAAGGCGGCCTGGATGTCGGCCAATGGCAAGTGGTATGTATTACTGTAAATTTGATTCTAATAAGAATGTAAAAATGAATGTGCAGTATTCTATTCCAGACTATTCATATTTATCTAGAGTGTCAACACTTTCACGCCAGGATAATTGTTGATTGTTATCTAAACATCCTTCTGTTTATATATAGTTGTTAATTTCGATTTGGGATGATAACAAGGATTACATTGAGTGTATTATTTATTCTATTGCATGCAAGTCGTGCTATATCATTCGTAGCCTATCAGACCTGTAGATTGCTACAAATTCATATTCTGTTCAATTATGTCCAAAAGGATATAGTATAACGTGATTATTGCAATTTGTGACCTCTCGGACATGCACAGTTTTGTGTTCTCACACTCAGTCACGCATAACCAGCCTAAAAAAAAGACGATCATTCTCATTCTAAGTTGTAAGTAATACTCATAAGGTGTGGATAACAGTTATACAACCTATAAGTAACATGCACAGAATATTGGACAGCTGGCTAGCCCGCGGAATCTGTTTAGACTGTGTTCGTTATTGATGCTTTAGATTTCATACTAAATGGTCGAGTCACGGCCTAGAAAAGAAAGGAATACAAAGATCCGCACTTGCTGTGTTTTGCTTTGTTTCATAAATTTCTGTATTTTCAACCAAGTTGTCTAAAAGATGGCCAACGCCGAGGATATTCAGCCGCTTGTCTGTGACAATGGAATAGTTGTTTACTATCCATACTGAGATATAAATCTCTGATGTGGAGTGAATTTGAAATGGAAGCAGATGCAACTATGGCAACACATCGCCCATAATCTGGTTTCTCTTGGTAAGTCATTTATGCCAGGGTGATCTATAAATTGCCTCCGCACTTCATTGACAACTTCTTGTACAGTTCGACCAACAGCAGCACATGCCCATGCACTGAACAAATATATAAGCATCGAACCCAACAAGCCTCCAATAAATACCTCTGGAATAGCAATATCAACCTGATTGAAAGTTTGATGAGCAAAAGATTACACTTCATCCATGTAGGCGCTGAATAGAAGAAAAGAAGCCAATGCAGCAGACCCAATGGCAAAGCCTTTCGTGGTTGCTTTTGTGGTGTTCCTACTGCATCGAGTAGGTCTGTGATTTCTCTCACACTTTTCGGCTGTTGACTCATTTCCACAATTCCACCTGCATTATCAGTTATTGGTCCAAATATATCCATTGTCAGAACGTAAGCTGCTGTACAGAGCATTTCCATGGTGGCTACAGCTGTGCCAAAGAGACGACCTGTTGAAGTTCCATCAGCTTCAACTGGGCTTGAAATTCGCCCAAGCTAGTAAGTAGAAATAATTGCAACAGAAATAAGTAAGCATAGGAAGAGCTGTCGATCCAAGACTCAGTAAGGGTGAGTCCGTTGAAGACACCAGTCAGATCTCGTATGCTCCATCCTAGTATGCACTAAGTGGACTACCTGAATTTGTGATGCAATGCTTGCTTACTGCATTTATATGTTCATCGATCTAAGATGTGGTTCATCAAATAAGGCTTTCCTTAGGTGTAATGGTGTTTTGGTAGACTCCTATCTATTAAGAGTAAAACTGAGTTGTATGAGAAAAAAAAATATTAATGTCTATTAAGATAGAATTGCATTGAAGTTTACACATTCAAAATACCACATAGCCATCTCACACATGCCATGGGCAATCACAACAATAATACAGTTCTGAAGCTGCAATATATCTTTCCAAAATCGGACATACTAAATAAACCAGATGAGTCCAAGTATAAGATAAGATAATGACGTGAAGCCATAAAAGTTCATGAAAGGTGCCATATCCCTGTTTGTAGTCAAATAACAGAGCTAGCTAAGGAATGATTTGCATCATTTGGTATCAGAGCTTGAAAGCTCTTGGGAATTGATAATTTATTGCTGCAGAATTAAAAAAAAGGAATGATGTTACAGTTGTGACAGGCATTGGCAAGGATCAGCAGGACAAAATGCTAGAAGAGCCTGGGGAGAAAAGGTATGAATAATTGTGCTATTTGATTTGAGTTATTGTGTTAATAAGCAATCAAGTGAAGAAGTTACAGGTGAAGAGAAAGGCAGCCAAGCCATTGAGGCTTAAGAAGAGAAGAAGCCAAGGAAGGCTTATTGAAGATCCAAAAGGAAGCTTGGATAGTTTGCCAAAAGACTAAGGTGAAATAGACTTAGGTGAGGAAAATGATGAAGTTTTGAGCAGAGTGATAGAGGGACTGCCTAGAAGAAGAAGATCCAAAGCAAGGTAAGCTTGGATTTGTAATTTGTGTTTATTGAAGAATTGTCTAAAGAGTTGCTGCAGGATTGAGAGAAGAGGATCAAAAGACTAGGATGCAAAAGGCCTAGATGAGATCACGTGGATTGTCAAAAGACCAGTCAAGGAGAAAAGGCTTGGATGAGACAAGGGATCAAGAGACCGAGGTGGAAAAGACTTGGGTGAAGATCTCAGAGATGGAAGCATTGTTGAAAGCACTGCAGAGCAGCAAGGCACATGAGGGCAGCAAAAGGAAAGCAAGCATCAAAGGTATGACTAATGTTGATTTTAATACAGAAATTGCCAGTTTGAAGAAAGAATTAGCTAAGGTTAAGGATGAGTATGAGTCTTGGATGCAGCTGAATAGGAAAGCATGGGTATGGCCAATGAAGAAGAGGATAAAGTGGCCAATAGTTCTCCTAATGAAGAGGAGAAGGAGGCAAAAGAAGATTTCCATGAAGAAGGAAGCCCAAAGAGGCAAGAAGATAAGAAGGTTGCCAAGTGAGCAGCAAGAGGAAGAAGTTGAGAAGAAAGTTCTCATTGAGGAGAACAAGAGATAAAAGAGACAAGAAGGAGTGCTAGGAAAAGCACTTGAGAAGATGAGAGTGTGGATGAAGAAAGCACTCATGGAGACATTATGGTCTCTTGTTTTTATATCTAATGCTGTTTTTGCATGGGTAAGTGCAGGTATGAGCAGCCTTGTGAAGGTCAAGAGAAGGGCCTTGGAAAGTGAAGAGATTGGTGCAAGAGAAGACACCAAGTGCACAAGTGAATGTGTAGGAAAGAGAAGAGATTTTGCTGCTGTTGATAAAGAAGAAGAGATGCATTGGTTAATGCATAAGAAAGGTGTTGATGATTCCATACAAGCAAGAGAAGAGATGGAAGATGAAGCTGAATTCCATGATGCCATTGAAGGCCAGGAAGAAGAAAGAGGACAACCAAGCATAAAGGAAGAAGAAATGATAGATAATCAAGAAGCTATGCAAGTCAAGGAACTAATGGAGCAGCCCATTAAGGAGGTAAAAATAAGTTCAAATTCAGATTTTTCAAATGCATATAAGAGTAAGACTACTGCTGTACAGATGGAGATGAAGAAGATTAATAACAAGCCTTCAAATCCAGCAATAGACCATGGCTATGTGATACCAAAATGGCTTAAGGGATCAGCAAATGTAACGAAAGACACAAAGTTCAATCAAGATGATGACTCAAGCAAGAAGCAAATACAAAGCATGAAGAAAGAGGTAGAATGCAAAGTGAGCAAGACTAGCTATCAAGCAAGACAACATGAAGATGTCAAGGAGCAGAAATTGGTTGGTAAATTGAACAAGTGTCATCCTAAAGCTATGAAGAAGGTATGGATGGCTAAAGGTGAGAAAGAAAACTTCTCACAGAATAATGAGGTGGAGCATGACGATACAAATATAAAAGGTAAGTCAATTGCTTACAATGAATGGGATAATGAGTTGTTTGAAGCATTTAATGATATGTTTATGTAAAATGAGGAATGGAAAGTAGCTATGAAGACTAATATGCAGCAAGGAGAGAGTTCCAAGTGGATGGATGATGAGGAAAGGGGAGAGTATGCAGCAAAGCAAACAAGATGGCTTCAAGAAAAGATTGAAGAAAGCAAGGAGAGACAAGGTAAGGGTGTTTTGATTGTATTTGATGAGTATATTGATGACGAAGTTGATTTATGTGAAGACAAGCTAAGAAAAGAAGAGATAAGAGGTAAGGGGCAAGTAAGCCTTGTGTGTGATCAGCCCAAGTTTGATGAAGATGGTGAGATAGATGAGATTTCACTAAAGGAAGAGTTGAGAATGTTAGAGGAGCTATTTGGTCATTCAAGAGAGATGAATGAAGGTACAAGCCATGGTAAAGACACCATTAGGAAGAATGGAACAAGACAAGAGCAAAGCAAAGAGGCAAAGGCAATTTTGATCAAGAAAGAAGAGCATGGAGGCAGCCAAGAAGCTTCATGTCCTAAAGATTTTGATTCTAAGGTGGCTTTGAATGTTTTGTATGCAGGTATGAAGATTGTTAAGGTGAATGACATACATGAGTCATTGGAGAAGCTTATGGAACAAGAAGAACAACAAGAAGATCTAGAAGACATGTATGAGAATGAAGCATGGAGTTGGGAGATTGCAGCTGAGAAAGAAATAAGAAGAAGAACATACCAGAAGAGGAAGAAAAGCAAGATGAAAGGCAAAGACCAACAAAGACAAATTCAAGCACTATCATTGACAAAAAAACCTTGGGATCCAGGCATACAGTAAAGGCTAAAGCATGGAGTAGCATTTCATTTGAACCAAGGTTCAAATTGTTTCTAGAGGGAGAGTATGATGCAAGAGCATCTACACAAGACATGGTCATGATTGAATTTAAATCCAAATTATTGTTTTTCCTCCAAATGTTGAAATTAAGGAGAAAATGTAAAAAGTAAAAGTAACAAAAGGTAAATGTGGAGCTGTTGAGGAAATAAGGGGATATTAGAATATGCTGGACAAATTTAAAAAAAACAAAAACAAAACTGTATTTGTTTTCCTAAGCCCAAGTTGGGCGTGGAGGTTTGAAGGAGGTTTTTAATAAAAACAAAAATATAGCCAAATAAAGATAAATCCAATAAAAGTGAAAATTAATTAAAGAGGAGGACAGGAGAGTACGTAGAAAAAGGAGGAGAAAGAGAGAGAGGGGGCGCAGAAAAGTAGAAGAGAACTGAAGGCGTTCCTCTGTGGCCATGCATCTGCAGAAGACAAAAAAATAAAAATAAAAGAAAAATGAGAATGTTATGAATGAGAGAGAGAGAGAGCAGAGGGATGTAGAAGGAAGGAAGGCAGCCTGGATGTCGGCCAATGGCAAGTGGTATGTATTACTGTAAATTTGATTCTAATAAGAATGTAAAAATGAATGTGCAGTATTCTATTCCAGACTGTTCATATTTATCTGGAGTGTCAACACTTTCACGCCAGGATAATTGTTGATTGTTATCTAAACATCCTTCTGTTTATATATAGTTGTTAATTCTGATTTGGGATGATAACAAGGATTACATTGAGTGTATTATTTATTCTATTGCATGCAAGTCGTGCTATATCATTCATAGCCTATCAGACTTGTAGATTGCTACGAATTCATATTCCGTTCAATTATGTCCAAAAGGATATAGTATAACGTGATTATTGCAATTTGTGACCTCTTGGACATGCACAGTTTTGTGTTCTCACACTCAGTCACGCACAGCCAGCCTAAAAAAAAGATGATCAGTCTCATTCTAAGTTGTAAGTAATACTCATAAGGTGTGGATAACAGTTATACAACCTATAAGTAACATGCACAGAATATTGGACAGCTGGCTAGCCCGCGGAATCTGTTTAGACTGTGTTCGTTATTGATGCTTTAGATTTCATACTAAATGGTCGAGTCACGGCCTAGAAAAGAAAGGAATACAAAGATCCACACTTGCTGTGTTTTGCTTTGTTTCATAAATTTTTGTATTTTCAACCAAGTTGTCTAAAAGATGGCCGACGTCGAGGATATTCAGCTGCTTGTCTGTGACAATGGAATAGTTGTTTACTATCCATACTGAGATATAAATCTCTGATGTGGAGTGAATTTGAAATGGAAGCAGATGCAACTATGGCAACACATCGCCCATAATCTGGTTTCTCTTGGTAAGTCATTTATGCCAGGGCGATCTATAAATTGCCGCCGCACTTCATTGACAACTTCTTGTACAGTTCGACCAACAGCAGCACATGCCCATGCACTGAACAAATATATAAGCATCGAACCCAATAGGCCTCCAATAAATACCTCTGGAATAGCAATATCAACCTGATTGAAAGTTTGATGAGCAAAAGATTACACTTCATCCATGTAGGCGCTGAATAGAAGAAAAGAAGCCAATGCAGCAGACCCAATGGCAAAGCCTTTCGTGGTTGCTTTTGTGGTGTTCCTACTGCATCGAGTAGGTCTGTGATTTCTCTCACACTTTTCGGCTGTTGACTCATTTCCACAATTCCACCTGCATTATCAGTTATTGGTCCAAATATATCCATTGTCAGAACGTAAGCTGCTGTACAGAGCATTTCCATGGTGGCTATAGCTGTGCCAAAGAGACCACCTATTGAAGTTCCATCAGCTTCAACTGGGCTTGAAATTCTCCCAAGCTAGTAAGTAGAAATAATTACAACAGAAATAAGTAAGCACAGGAAGAGCTGTCGATCCAAGACTCAGTAAGGGTGAGTCCGTTGAAGACACCAGTCAGATCTCGTATGCCCCATCCTAGTATGCACTAAGTGGACTACCTGAATTTGTGATGCAATGCTTGCTTACTGCATTTATATGTTCATCGATCTAAGATGTGGTTCATCAAATAAGGCTTTCCTTAGGTGTAATGGTGTTTTGGTAGACTCCTATCTATTAAGAGTAAAACTGAGTTGTATGAGAAAAAAAAAGATTAATGTCTATTAAGATAGAATTGCATTGAAGTTTACACATTCAAAATACCACATAGCCATCTCACACATGCCATGGGCAATCACAACAGTAATATAGTTCTGAAGCTGCAATATATCTTTCCAAAATCGGACATACTAAATAAACCAGATGAGTCCAAGTATAAGATAAGATAATGACGTGAAGCCATAAAAGTTCATGAAAGGTGCCATATCCCTGTTTGTAGTCAAATAACAGAGCTAGCTAAGGAATGATTTGCATCACTCCACCATAAGTGTAGCTAGTCATACCTACATAAATGAATAAATATCTAAAATAAAAGGACTCTAGAGTTATAAAAACTCTGAAAACTATGTCTAAAGGATAAATAGTTCAAACTTGGTCTAACTTGGTTAAAGGTGGAGTTATATCTCCAATGTGGTCTAAAAATAGATTTATATCTCCAAAATGGTTTGTGCTAAAACTTGGCATAAAATAGTCTAATGTTAAATGTCTGATGTCAAATATCATACAAACAAAAGGTCAAGCATCTGAATAAAAATTGATATGTCAAAGTCTAGTCCAAAGTGTTCCAAATAAGGTCTAAACTAGGAAAGGAAAAATTTGAATTGCTAGGCCTTTCATCTAAACATGGAGTCAAAATCTAGGCTCAAACAAACATGATATGTGAATATTTATGGCCAAATAGTGACAAAAGATCAAATTAAAAAAGATGATTTGATTTGATTTAATCTAACAAGTTTGGAATAACTTTGACATAGACTCGACACACAGAATAAAACATAAACATGGTCAGTTGGTATAAGCCATGAGGCAAAAGGCACCTAAAAAAAGTATTTTGTCTTCTCAAATAAAGGCACAAACAATTATGAGGATATGATGAACAAAAAAATAAGTGATAGTGATCAAATTTGGGTAATCAATTAACCTAAGTTACACAACCCAAAAGAGAAATATCTATCTATCAAACCCTATGAAGTGAGACCTAAATATAAATTAACCAATATTTGAATTCAAACTTGGAAAGGCTAATTGAAAAATCAATTGTTGAAAACTAGGTTTTGATTTGACTAAACAAGTTATACAACATTGGATAGCATGACAGTGTATGAACAAGGTCTAAATGGATGATGTGACATACATTGGATAATGGTTTTGATACAATGGTAAACAAGTCTTGAAACAAAATGAGCATCCTAATGATGTAAGCATGCTCTAATGATGTGATCAATGTTATGTTTCAAAGACACAATGGCTCAAACTTGATAATGATGTAGGCAACATAAAAATACCCATCTCAAACAAGTAACACCCACACAAATATGTTTAATAAAAATTGCAAGGCATAAATGTGGTGTAAAATGGCCAGCATAATGCTTCCTCATGTAAAGGGGGTGATGTATAAATAAATTGGTTTTGATGTGGTTTAAAATAAATAAACAAGTTTTAGTCTTAAAAAATACCAAGCAAAAATGACCAAAATACACTAATTATATAATCATCTAAATCCTAACAAGGGTATGGCAATGTGGGGTTGACTAAACTAATTATTTTTTATCATTATATATGGGTCAATTACACAAGACTTTCACATCAATGATATAAAAGAAGCACACTTTAATTGGGTGTCCATGACACTTATCTTGTTACAAAAAGGTCTTGCCCTTTTTTCAACCACTACATCCACTGATTGCTCAATATAGTGTGATTTATAATGTGTACATACATCTCGGTGCTTAACCCCTACACTAAAAGGTGGTTCAACTACTCAAACCTCTGATCCTAGTGGGGGTCATAAAGTTGATACTAAGAGATGAATTCTTGAGTTAATGCTTCCCTAAAAAAGTTGTGGGAGGTAATGACATCCCCCTCACAAGCAAAGATGCAATGAAATAAATAACATAATAAAAAGTCTTTATGGTCGTCTCAAGATCACCCAATACTATTACAAGTTTTTAGGAAGTGTTTTAAACAATTTTTTTTTATGCCTTAGACTAGGCTCAAAGTGCATTGAGATGGCACTTTTAGTCACCTAAGTTCCCTAAAGGGGATGGGGGGATAACATACATGCACGTCTTTTTTTGTTAAAACACACAATCAACAAACAAATTTACAAATAATTGAATTGAGGTTAATTTTGTTGCTCTAAATTGAAAGTGTTTGATTAGGTTCATTACTATCCCTTTTGCTAGGTTGTGGAGCTAAAAGCTTCACTGTTATGCAAATGGAGGAGGTTGTTGAGTGTCACAGTAACTGACATCGATCAGATCAACCAATGTCAGTCATATTCAGTGTACATAGCAACCGGCATCGGCTGGCATCGGTCAGATAAGAACCGACGTCGGTCATCTCCAGACAGACAGAGACCAATGTCGGTCGTCTGTGCGTTCCAGAATTGGTCTAGTTTTATATGGACAATTAGTTTGCATGTAAAGACTAATTCTAGTCTTGAGTCTGCATTTCTAATTATTGTAATTGGCAAGTCTAATTATTATTTGGTTTGGGATCTATTTAAGAGACCCATGGGGCTGTATTGTAAAGAAAGATCAAGGACTAAGAAGGATTAGATCCTCAAGTGTAAGATCAGTTGATCTACAGGGTGTGCAAGATCAGGAAGGTCTACTTGGTAAGCAAGGTCAATGAGATTTGTTGGTGGAGGGAACAACTCTATGTTTGAGTTAGTTGTAATTGGTTGAGAGAAAGAACTCTTGAGGGAGAATTATTGTATGCCCAAGAGGTGTGGGAAGAGTGTGATTTCTTCATTGTATTTCCTTCTGGAAGATTGTAATACAGATTATATTATTTCTCGTATCTCATATTCTTTGTTATTTCTAAATTCTAGTTACTTATTACTTCTGATTTAATTCCATGTTTAGTTGCTTATACAAAGGTAACCAATTGTACTCTTAGGAGTGGATCCCAACAGTTGGTATCAGAGCTTGGTTCACTAACACCTTGGTTTCAGAGTGTGTTACGTGTTTATTGATTATAGGTCACTCACAGGGGTTTCTGTTTGAGTGAGAGTATAGCAATGGTAGAAGAAAGTATGCTAAGAATGGAGAAATTTGATGGCAATAATTATCAATTATGGAGGATGCAGATAGAGGATTATCTATATCAAAAAGATATGTACTTACCATTTGAAGTTTCATGTAAGCCCACATGTATGCAAGATGAAAAATGGAAGGTTCTTGATAGAAAGGCTCTAAGAGCTATAAGGCTAACCTTGGTAGTTTATGTGGTTCTAACTTATCTCAGGCAAGGACAACGATAGAGTTAATAGAATCTTTAGAAAATTTATATGAAAAACCCTCAGCTTCGAATAAGGTATTTCTTATGAAGCAATTATTTAATTTGCAAATGCTAGAAGGTGGATCAGTATATAGTCATCTTAGTGATTTCCATGGTTTGGTAAACCAGTTAAATTCAATCAAAATAGTTTTTGATGATGAAATTAAGGCTCTCTTAATCTTATGCTCTTTACCTAAAAGTTGGGATAGCTTGGTAATGGCAGTAAGTAATACTGCGTCTGCTTCAAATATCTTGAAAGTTGATGATGTTGTTAGTGTAATCTTGAATGAAGAAATTCATAGGAAAAGCATAGGGGAAACATTAGGTAATGCTTTAAGTGTTGAAAGCAAGGGAAAGCAAGGAGAGAAGGTCAAGTAAAAAAAATCAAGGTCAAAGATAGGCAGTGGATCCAAATCCAGGTATGGTAGTATAACTTGCTAGAATTGTGTAAGAAAGGACATGCAAAGAAAGATTGTTGGTTGAAAGAAGATCAACATGAAGAAGCAGATGTTGCAGGTATTGTTGCATAGGATGCTCTTATAGTTTATTTGGATAGTCAGGTAGAATCATGGGTTTTAGATTTTGGTGATTCTTTCCATGCAACCCCAAATAGAGAATTTTTTCATGATTATGTCCATGGAGACTTTGAAAAAGTTTATTTAGGGGATGGTAAGCCTTGTCTAATTGTTGGCAAAGAGAAAGTGTAGCTGAAATTGCAGACTGGCAACATATGGGTGTTAAAGGATGTCATGCATATTCCCATTCTGAAGAGGAGTCTAATTTTTGTAGGAAAGTTGGGTGATGAGGGTTATACAATAACTCTCACAGAAGAATCTTGGAAAGTTTCCCAAGGGTACACTTGTATTAACAAGAGGTAAGAAAGTAGGTACACTTTATCTATCTACTTGTATTATTGACTCTCCTTTTATTTTATCTACTTTAGATGTAGATGCAAAGATGTGGCTCTGTAGGCTTGGTCACATGAATAAGAAGGAAATGAATGTTCTTAAGTCAAATGTTGAGAACTGAAAAGCCTTAGTTTTCAAGGAGAAGGTGATGGACAGTGATCAGCTCAAGAGGCTGAATAATTTTGAGCAGGGCAATGTTGATTTGGACAAGGTTATAACCTAAAATAAGCTCGCAAGTAAAAATCATCACTCACAGGAAAACACAGACACCGACATTGGTCAGGTAGTGACCGACATCGATTAGGCAGGAACCGACGTCGGTCCGATGGAGACCAAAGTTGGTGATGTCAGGCAGGTGGAAAATGACGCCAGTCAGGTAGGAACCAATGTCAGTTAGGTCAATCAGGAGGAACCGACGTCAGTCAGGTGTAGACTGAGAGATGACCAGGATCGATCACTATTAGAATGAAATTTGGGTGGATAGCAAGCTGTCAAGGAGTCTCAAACACCCATGAGGAGGATTCAAAGGGTAAGTAAGCCTCAAATTATTTATTCCCCTTCTTTATACTACTTGTTGCTCATTGATGGTGAAAAACTAGGAAGTTTTGAAGAGGTAATGTAGGTAGAATGAAGAAAATAGTGGGAGCATGGCATGAATGAGAAAATTGATTCCTTGAAAAATAACCAAATGGGAGATTTGGTAGAGTTGCCAGCCGGAAAGAAAGTACTGAAAGACGAATGGATTTATAGGTTAAAAAAAGGAGAGAATAGACAGGTGAGACAGAAGGCTAGGTTATATGGTCTTGAGCAAGCTCCAGGATAGTGGTATAGGTTTAATAGATTTATGACAAAGCATGGCTTTAGTCAATGTCAATGTAATCACTGTGTTTATTTTACCAGGTTAGATAATGGTTGCTACATTATCCTGTTATTATATGTTGTGTATATGCTTGTTTCAGGGTCACACATACAGGAATTTGTTGAGCTAAAGGTAAAAGTAGCTCAGACATGTGCCAGGAAGGATTCAGGAATAGAAATCCTTGGCATGAGTATTTCTAGAGACAAGAAAAATCATAGGTTGATTTTATCTCCAGAGGACTATGTGAATAAGGTAGTGGAGAGGTTTAATTTGTAGGATGCAAAACTGGTAAGCACACCTATGGTTGGATAGTTCAAGTTGAGCTATGAATAGTGTCCTAAATCACATGATGAGGTTGAGTATATGGTATGTACTAGACCTAATATTGCCCAAGTAGTGGGAGTTGTTAGCAAGTTTATGGCCAATCCAAGAAAGAAGCACTGGAAAGAAGTTCAGTGGATTCTCAGGTATCTGAGAGGGACCAGTAGTAGGTATTTATGTTATGCAAGGTCAAGCACTTCTCTACATGGGTATGTAGATTCAAAAATGGTAGGTGACTTGGATGATAGGAGAAGCACCATAGGATATGTGTTCACTATGGTGGTTGGTCTTCAAGACTAAAATTGAAGATGGTGATACAAGCTAGAAACAAATTAGAGGATGTACAAGTACAGGTACAGATGCAGCTATTTATCTCCAAGTGGGAGATTGTTAGGTTATGGAGCTAAAAGCTTCACTATTATGTAAATGGAAGAGGTTGCTGAGTGTCACAGTAACTGACATCGGTCAAATCAACCGATGTTGGTCATATTCAGTGTACATAACAATCGGCATCAGTTAGGAGTCAGCTGGCATTGGTCAGACAGGAACCAACGTCAGTCATCTCCAGACAGATAGAGACCGACGTCAGTCATCTTTGCATTCTAAAACTGGTCTAATTTTAGACAGACAGTCAGTTTGCATGTAAATACTAATTTTAGTCTTGAGTCTGCATTTCTAATTATTGTAATTGAGAAGTCTAGTTATTGTTTGGTTTGGGATCTATTTAAGAGACCCATGGGGCTATATTGTAAAGAAGGATCAAGGACTAAGAAGGATTAGATCCTCAAGTGTAAGATCAGTTGATCTGCAAGGTGTGCAAGATCAGGAAGGTCTGCTTGGTAAGCAAGGTCAATGAGATCTTATGGTGGAGGGAATAACTCTGTGTTTGAGTTGGTTGTAATTGGTTGAGAGAGAGAACTCTTGAGGGAGAATTATTGTATGCCCAAGAGGTGTGGGAAGAGTGTGATTTCTTCATTGTATTTCCTTCTGGAAGAGTGTAATACAGATTGTATTATTTCTTGTATCTCATATTCTTTGCTATTTCTGAATTCTAGTTACTTATTACTTCTGGTTTAATTTTATGTTTAGTTGCTTATACAAAGGTAATTAATTGTACTCTTAGGAGTGGATCCTAACACCTTTGTATTTAAGATGCATAAATAAAAATAATTACAAACCACCTAAAAAGAAGTTGGCACTTTTGATCCCAAAAATTTCCTAAAGGGGATAGATGGGAGAGCATACATGCATAACTCTTCTCATGAAAACAAGTAATAAAAAAACAAGGCATGATAAACAAATATTTGTAAAATCAATAAAACTACATGATGTTATGCTCATTTTAAGACACCAAACAAAATGTGTTGTGAAGTTTGGCCCCTTTCATATTTGATTGAACTTGTAAAATCTTGATAAAAATCCATGGCATAAATACAAACTAAGTTCTTTTTAGACTCCAAATAGATGATGTAAACAAGTTTTACAACATGTTAAGATTTGATTAGGTTCATTGTTTAGACACCAATTGAAATGTGTGGATTATGTTGATGGCCACTTGGCAAATTTGAAAGATCATTGATAAACAAAATAAGACAAAACATAACTATGTTCATTTTAAACTCAAAAGTCTAAATGGGTATGTTTTAACATGTTTGTTTTAAGCTCAACTTGAAGTGTTTGATTAGATTAATTCATTTTAAATGCCTAAAATGGAGTGTATGTTTATTCTAAACAAGTAAAATGGTGTTCAAATTCTACCTTGACTTTTGCATCAAAAATAAGGTTATAACTCCCTGCTTTAAAACACTTTAGAGTATGAGATAAGGACTTTTAAAAAATGAGCTCTTATGTTCACACAATCAAGTTAGGTTGGTAGTCAAGTTAGGTTGACAAGTGAGTTGAGTTACATAGGAGATTTGGGTTATATAGGCAATTTGGATTGGCATTTGAGTTAGGTTAACAAGCAAGTTGGGTTGCATAGGCGAGTTGGGTTGGAAGGCAAGTTGGGTTACACAAGTGAGTTGGGTTGGCAGGTGAGTTAGGTTGGTATGTGAGTTTGGTTGGTAGCCAATTTAGGTTAATAGGTGAGTTTTGTTGATAGGCAAGTCATAATAGTAGGTGAGGTAGGTTGGCAGGCTAATTGGGTTGGCAAGTGAGTTGGGTTGGTACGCGAGTTGGGTTGGTAAGTGAGTTAGGTTGGTAGGTGAGCTAAGTTGTAAGGCAAGTTGGGCTAGAAGGTGAGTTATGTTGGTAAAAGAGTTGGGTTGGTAGGTGAATTAGGTTGGCAGGTAGGTTGGGTTACATAGATGAGTTAGGTTGACAGGCAAGTTGGGTTGATAGGTGAGTCGGGGTGAGTTGGGGCTAGGTTGGGGTGAGTTGGGGTATACAATTGATTTGGGGTCAATTTGGGGTGAGTTAGGGATGAGTTGGGAAAGAGTTGGGCCTAAGTTAGGGCTGAGTTGGGCCTGAGTTAGGGCTGAATTGGGTTGACAAGCAAGTCAGGGTAAGTTGGGGTGAGTTGGGGTACACATGTGAGTTAGGGTGGAGTTAGGGTGAGTTAGGGCCAAGTTGGGGTGAGTTGGGGCCAAGCTAGGTTAACAAGTGAGTTGGGGAGAGTTGGCGCTAAGTTGGGCCAAGTTGGGGCTGAGTTGGGTTAGGTTGGGACTGAGTTGGGTCAAGTTGGGGCTGACTTACATAGTCAAGTCAGGTTACACAGTCTCGACAACAAAATTGTGACTTACAAAAAAAGGATTTTTGCTTAAATTTTTACTTTATTTACTTCTACACTCCAAGATCCTACATGACAATGGTTAGTAGGTTGCTTATAGGTGTAATTTGACCAAATTTTTGAGGTGTGTTCTCATTGGACATGCTATTTGTGATTTAGAAATTTAACTCAAAAGAGGATGTTAGTATAGAGTTAGTCTCAAAAATAATGAAAAATGAACTCACTAACAATCTAACATCCTTTAGGCTTACATGGGGGGAGTATAATGAATAAAATAAATGAAAACTAAAAAAAACATGGAAGGAAATGAGAAACATAAACATAAAACACAACTTCCTTAACATATCCTTGATAGCTCCAAATGGTTATTCGATTGGTTTGCTCAGATTGTGTTCATGAAGTCTGTGGCAATGAAGTGTATCTACCTTCATCTCTCTTTGGCACCATTATTGAATGCTTGTCTTGATTGATGGCTTGACTCAATGTTGGCATGGTAACATTATGTATTTTCTTTATGATTGAAATCTTGCATTATAACATTACTTTGATTGAAGTCTAAGATCATTTATGTATGGTAACTTTACACAAAAATAGCTTGTTGAATCAATAGGCAAGGTTTTGTATTTATAGGTTTCAAAATCACTTGGAATGGGTTAAATTATAACCTTGGTTGAGTTTGAAAAGTTTCCAAATGGTCATGATTAGGTTTGGATAAGTGTGCTTTGAGATATTTTAATTTAGGACAACTCACAAAGGCTAATGATTGATTCCTTAAGATATTCTTTTGTTTTGAATTTCCTTTTTGATATTGTATTTAATTTCTCAAAGGTGTCCAAATGGTCATGAATAACATGGAATAGGTGTGTTTGGCATATTTTTGGCATATTCCTTTGATATTTCCAATTTGAGACAACTCATAAAGGTAATGAGCTTTTTCTAGGATGTTCTTTGATTTATGAATATCCTTTATTGATAATTCAATTAATGATTCATGGATGGACTCAATTAGGATTTGATTGGTTTTAAATTATTGATTGATTTTGATTAGGATGTGAAATTCAATTAATTATTTTTAAGAATTTTATCATTTGTTTTATTTTGATTAATTTAATGTGTGTATTTGCCTTGTTTAATTGATTTAATATGCCAAATTGATTTAATGCAAGGTTATGAAGCCAAATTTGAGACTAATATAAATTCTTAGTCAAGATGTTTAATGGTTGATAAGAATTGATTTAATAATATATTCGAAGCCATTGGAGGCCATTTTTAGATGTCTACACAACCAATCATTATTTTATCAAAGTATTCACCTGTCATTAAAGCACCCACAACTTCAAACCTTATCTCATTGATAGTCATAACTCCCATATTTGTGATCCATCCCCCATTGGTTTCTATCATTATTGTAGCTCCAACACCTCCTCCTCCTATCTCCACTCCTCCTTCACCCCAACTGACTCCATCCTCAATTCCCATCAGTTTACCCATAATAATAAGTCCATTGCCAATAGTATAAATAAGTCAAGTGGATAATCAGGGTCCCCCTTCAATGGATACTTAGGTTTTCATTCCACTTTCCCTTCCCAAAATTAATTTCATTTCATTTAAAATTACTTCCATTCTATCCTCGTTGTTTTCCAACACTACTCAATAATTTATAATCGTGGACTCAGTCATTCTTACTTCAATTCTGGTAGCTATCCCAACTCCTGGAATAAGTACTACTCCATCTTCATCCCCCTTCATCTTTCCTACCTTAGCACCCATAAGTATCTCTACCACTTTAATTAATTTATTTGATGCTTTGGACTCCACACTTCCACTAGTCCCCAAGTTCATAATCCATGTGTCTACTCCCCCATTAATATCACTTCTATCTCCTACACCCCCAATAGACACATTTATTCCCATTGTCCCTACCTATTCCACTTCCACAGTAACCCCAACCTCTTTAGTGGAGATAGGCAAAGAGCAAGTCCTTGATGCAAATGTAGACCTTCAACCTATATATGGAGAGGAAATTGGAAATAAATGTGTTGATCAATTAGAGTTAGTACCAGTATAAGATTAAACACTTATCATCCTATCTACTAGTGTAAAATCTTCAACTACAAATTCTCAAGTGATAGTGCCAATACAATAGGATGCTACACCTAGTTGGTTAATACAAATAGTGGGGAAGAAACACAAGCAGATGGTATCCCATAGTACATTGTATTTTGGTCTCTTAGACACATGCAAGAAATACAAGACTACTCCCCAAACCTTCTCAAGGATATTGTGTTATTCAGGAGGGGAGAGGTATGTATAGATTGTAGTCCCCTAACTAAACAAATAGAAATAAGATCTAGTGGTGGGGGACTATCAGGTATCAATAGTTTACCTTAGATGTTTTATGAGGGAGGGCCTTAAACATGACATTTAATCCAGCTTCAACTCCCTCTTTGAAAAAATGGATAGTGACAAGGTCACTAAAGACAAACTAAAAAACAAGGTTTAACAACTTATGACTGCATTGAATAAATTTATTGAGCCTACTATTTAGTCAACACAACATAAACTAGTAGAGTCAATCACCCAGATCATAGATCAGGCAACACTTGATGTAGTAATATAAATTATAAGCATGAGAAGGGCCACTAAGGAATAGGTAGAGGAACTTATCTCCAAAGGTAATAAAATTATTGATATAAAAATGGACCACTATACTATTTTGAGAGAAAGAATGGTCAACCTGAGAGAAATGGTCAACAAATATGAGGGATAAATAGAAAGCTTGAATCTTTTTTATCCCAAATTGATAGCTATGGATGCAATTGACATAGACATCCTCCTTATAGAAAACATACTAAAAAATGATTGAGAGCAAGAGGAATTAAAAAGAGCTACTCAATTTAGAATAAAGATGTTTCTCATAAGGCCAAAGTTTCCAATGACAAGGCCACCAACATGATATATGACATGGAAGATTTATTGAATAAATTGGCATGTTAGCTAATAGATTATGAAGATAACCTCCTTTTAGTAGAATAGGTTCAGAGTAGATTCCAATAAGTGATCAAAAATTAATTTTTATGAGATACCATCTTTACCTTAAGCTTTATCCACTGCTACATCAAATATCATAACACATTGGATCAAATGGCTAAATATATTCAAGAATACATAACTTTGAGGAGGGAACTTTTCAATACATTAGCAGATTGTGATATCACAAACCTCTAATCTGTTAGCATAGATGATGAGAGAATCCAAGAAATATTCAAGGATTTTGATGCATATGTTAATAAATTACAAGCCAAGAAATATAAAGAGATAGAAGAAGTGTTGTAAATAGATTAATTCTTTCTATTAAAAGTATTCTCTATATTGCATTTTCATTGTTGTATAAATATTGTAAAGTTGTAAAAACATATCTTGTAAATTTTAGCTATCTTTTTGACAACTCCTTTTGAGAAAGAGCCATGTTTATTTTACACTTTATTATTTAATAGGTTGGAAATTGTAAAAAGCAGACTTGCACATTATACTTTTCATTTTGACAAGTTCTAATTGCTTAAGTTATAAAAACACATTGAAAATTACAATTCCAGTTTTGGCAAAGTGGTATGATGTGAAAGTTGTAAAAGTCTAACTTGAAAGATATAGATTAGGGTTTTGAAAAAAAATAACTTAACTTATTTATTAATTATCTTTTTTTCAAATAATGAGTTTCACTTTGGCACCCCATATTGCATGAAGAGCCATTACAGTTGCATGAAGAAGACCTAGGGCATTGTATGAAGATTTCTCAAGTTCTTTGGATTCCACACCAACTAAAGATCATGCTCAATTGTTTTATGATCATTTTAAAAAAATTTAAGCATGCCATGGATGCCATAACTACTAAATATCATGCCTCTCTTTGTGAAGTTTCCATATTTGCATGATTTTCTACTAGGCATTGGAATTTTCGTTAACTACATCTCATTTATGATATATTTTGTCTAAATATGGGTAGGAACTCATAACCCATTTATATTTTTACTATTATAAATATTATGATGCATTTTTAATAACTCTTCTGCAAGCTATAACATAGAGAATGAGAAATAATTGAATATTTGCCTTTCTTGTCTGAGAAATCCCTATGTATGCAAAGTTATTTAAATATTTGTCGATGTTTTAATTCTTGTTTCAGTCATGAAATTTCATTTGTGGTATTTTCTACCCTTTTGAAATATTTTTGTCCCTTCTATGAAAAAATAATAAATATTACCTTTGATTCCCCTTTTGCATGAGTTTATGCTCCTACAAATTTCAATCTATTTTCTGTTCTATTATGTTCATTCAATCAAGAATTAAAATTTACCAAAAAATATTTGGTGGTCACCATTTTAAATGTTTTCAAGTTTCATTATCAAACTCTTTTCCCCAGTCAAACCCTAGTTTAGGAGCAAGAACCTTAGAAGATCAATTTTTTTATAAAATTGGTAATTATTAGTTACACTAAATTTAGTGAAAGGAATCCAACCTTCTCCATAGGTTCACCTCAATTCACCAAGGTCCTATATCTTGGAGGTGTTCCCATTGTATCATTATATTTTAGAATAGTAAGCTACTACATGAATAATAGGTGAAAAATCTATGTGATAATAGTTTTTGACATGCCCAGTGGGACCCAAAAATTACAAAGATATTGGTGCTATTCTCTGTGAGCATTGTATGATCCTCATAAAAACTTAAATAGCACCTGGTGACTCCACTAACTTATGGATTTATAATTTCAAGGTTTACATATGCCAAGCAAACAAACAAGATCATCGACTAAAGGTAAGAAAAATGACTTTTTGGAATTATCATTTCCATCTAAAAAGAGATCAAAATTAGTTATACCTTTCCCTAGATTATATAGTGCAATTTCATTTACATCTTCTTAAAGTACTGCCATCAGCTTCATACCTCCCATAATGGTTACAAATTTAAATTTCATATCTTTCAATGGAGGAAGCCCACTCCAGTTTGCCTAGTATGATGATATACCTACCTCGAATTTAAAAAGCCTTCCGTATTTTACTAGTGAAACTTCTACCACTCCTATGGAACACATATAAGATATTATTAATCTTTGTTCATTCCATAATGTGGTACAATGTAATGTGGTAAATATGATCCTAATCTCCTCTTTCAAAGGTAAAGCCTTATAGCTGTACAAAGGTCTTCCCCCCAATTCTATCTAATTTTGGGACGACTTAGGCAATGCACTATGTACCCAATTTGAAGATGAGTTACCACCTTTCCTTGGTTAAACAATCAACTAATATTCAATTATCTCCTCATGAGCACATGATTAACTTCAATTTATGTTTTTAGAAGACATGGAATAGAATTCTATTATTAGTAAAGCCAACTCTAAATAATGCTTTCCTATATTACTTAAGAGCCCTGAATAGTGATATAGCTACTATGATTCACTCAATGGGTGGCACCACACTTCCTAATGCCTATGAAATTGAAATAAGGGTATAAAATTATTTAATTCAAGCAGGGAAAATTTTCCAAAGGCCACCAATGCCTCTATTTCTAGAAATATCTCTTATTCCACCATCTACAACCACTCCAATTCCCACCATAAGCAAAGCACTAGCCTTAACTCCTACACCTACAAATGATTTATATGAGGCTAAGTCACTACTCAAGAGTTTTGTCAATGAGTTAGTAGTAATAAAGAGGCAACACTCCTAGAACTACAAGGCTTATCAGTAGGATAACCTATCATGCCAACCAAATAGATAGCCATACCAAGGTAATTCTCATACATAAAGTCAAAATATGCAAGCAAATCCTCCAAACATTTGTGTTCTACTTGTACCAGGTGATACCAAAGCTATTATACCTTTTAAGAATAACTTGGCTTAGGAGTATGAATGGTGTTTTCCTTTTTATAAGCCACATAACCAAAATAATTGTCCTAATGGTGTTATTAATCAAGCCTTGATGGTACAAGGCAAATCAAATACACAAGGACAACAAGAAGAGTCTACTTCCAAACAAGCAGATACATAAGAACCTGCTCAAGGTGAGGCAACACTTCTAAACTAGAAAGAGGATGACTTTTGTGGTGTAAATTAGGAGGAGGAATTATTCAATGGTGGAGGTCTGATGGTAGCCAATACATTTTCAAATAAAATATAAACATAAAATGATCACCCCCTAGGGTGGAATAAGCTATAACTTCCAAAGCTGTACAAGAACTTGCAAAGAACAACATAGTGCAAAGGTCACCCTTTGTACCTACTAGCCAACCCAAAGCAAAAGTGAGAAGTCCAAATCTCATGAAATAATACATATCTCCCACAAAGGCACCAAAAATGGTTGGTAATATTCTTTTCATCATTGTTGATCAAATTAATAAGACCAAATTGAATGTTACTATGTGGGAAGCACTATCCATTCTAGTTCAAAGATATTTGCTACAAGAAGTTTTAAAGAACTTCCAGATAATGGATAAGGTTCCAACCAAAGGACCTAATGCTATAACTAATTTTTTTCAACCAAAAACTAACACTAAAATAATAAAAAATGATAAGCCTCCCCCTTTTTATCTTTCACTTTTAATAGAGAAACATCTCATTCATAACTACATGGTAGATTTAGGGGATAACAATTCAGTCATGCCCAAGAAAATAATTGATGCCCTTAGCATAAAATATACACCTATCAATAAGCGTGTGGTTTAATTTGATTGGAATATTTTTCAAATAGTAAGAATAATAAATTTTTTAAACATCACTATTCACACTTATCCCAGCTTGTCAATTTCACAAGATATCTTAGTTATAGATCTCCCCCCTTATTTTGTCATTTGTCTTTCATAAAATTTCACTAAAAAAATGGGAGGATATCTATCTATGTATTGGTCTCACATGTTTCTTAGGATGAGATATGGAACTAGAGTAATAATAAGAGTTGAGTCAATTACAATGGACCATATTGAGCCATATAATCCTATCCCTATAGACATAAACTACACACTACAAGACTAGGAAGAGGAAGATAATCATGAAGTTCTAACACCTATAGAAGATATTCTAGACACTTATTTGGATGAATGGGGATCACCCCTTTAATTTTATCCTTATTGCTATGTCCAAGAAATAGGGTTGGGTACATATTAAATTCATTAAAATGATACAATTATCCCATACCTAGTAAAACAAGATAAAGATCTTCAAGGAATGTGGAAATTATTATTCAATGGTTTGAAAATAAATAATGGTATAGGTGTAGGTATTGTCTTAATCTCTTCATAGAAGGAGATTTATTTCTATTTTTTTAGACTTTAGCTTAACTACACAAACAATATAGCTAAATACAAATCATTGATTCGAGGTCTATAATTGGCCAAAGAGAGAGGGATAAAATACCTGAAAATATTTGGTGAATGTGAGTTGATTGTTCACCAGGTGAGCTCCAAAAGCATAACTAAAAACAATTTTATAAGATATTTCAAACATAGGTTTTGGGACCTATTAGAAGACTTTACCACTTTTAACATTCAAGTGGTACCAAGAGCACATAATAAAAAATTTGATCGCATGGCCTCAATACACTCCTAATATAACCTACCTAAAGAATAAAGAAGAAAAATAACCAGCATGTAAGGTTGATAGTAAGGCCATATATTATTGATAATGTGACCAATTAGCAAGTCTTTGATAGTGACTATCAAATTATCAACTTATTTAGAGAAGAAGCTAAATTCTTTGATAAGAACCAGTCAAGAATCCAAGATCGATTTAGAGATCATATCATCTGATTGAAGATGAATAAATTACCCATGGGTTTTGTTACACCAGAAAACATCTTTAATTCAAATGATCATCTGAAAGGTGAAAAGAAGAACATCATGGTGAATTAATAAGACTGTGAGCCAATGGTCATCTCAGAAGGGAAATCACTAAAAATAGGAAAGGTATGTAATGATTATGAAAAACAAGATTTTATTGAGTTATGTCAAGAATTTGATGATAACTTTGGTTGGAGTTATCATGATGTAAGGGGGTTTGACCCTATCTTAGCCCAACATAAAATAGAGCTTGATCTAAATACCACCTACTAGATAGAAGAAAAGACAAATTAATCCAAAGATAGAACCCCTAATGAAGAGTGAGTTATATAAACTAATAAAAGCTCATCTTCCCTATTAAGAACTAATCTCAGGTTGATAATTTAGTCTCTATAAGAAAGAAGAATGGTGAAATTAGGCTTTATGTAGATTTCAAGGATCTAAACAAAGCATCTCTAAAGGATCATTATCCCCTTCCCTCTATGGAGAAAATTCTATAACTTGTATCATGATCTAAAAGGTTTTATCTTCTAGATGGTTATTTTGGCTATAACCAAATCTTGGTGCAAGAATCAAACCAGTTCAAGACTTCTTTCACCAAAAAAATGGGGTATATATGCATATAAAAATATGCCATTTGGTCAGACTAAAGCTGGTGCAACATTAGAAAGAGCCATAGATATGGATTTTGGGGGTTTAATAAATGAGATGATCCTAGTATACCTAGATGATATCACTATTTATTCAAAGCATGTTGATGCACACCTAAATCACCATAGGAAATTTTTTGAAAGGTGCAAATAATTTGGGGTTTCCCTCAATCCAAAGAAGTGTGTTTTCACAGTTCATAAAGGGAAACTACTAGGACATATTATTTCAAAAGAGGGTGTTGAAATAGACCTAAAGAGAATTAGTGATATATCTACATTAGCACTACCATGCCATACGAAGGGATTACAGAGTTTTCTAAAAAAAATCAAATTTGTAAGAATATTTATTCCAAATTTTTCACCTATGGCCAAACCCCTTACTGAAATTCTCAAGAAGGGTATCATTTTAAATTAGACACAAGAAGGAAAAGACAACTTTGAAGCCATAAATTTGGCTATTTCTTAAGCTCCTACCCTAGTCAACGTCAACTATTACAAATATTTCATTATATATGATTTTTGAGGGGAAGGCATCATCTTATCTATTCTAAATCATTAGAATAAAGAATAACTAGAATAGCCAATATCTTTCTTCAGTCAATCGTTCAAGGATTATGACAAAAATTATAGTTTCATGGAGAAACAACTATATGTTTTGACTAAATCTATCAAAAATTTTAGGTATACGATCTCCAACAATGAAATTCATTTGATGGTTAGTCACCAAAGTATCAAATAGTTCCTAATGAGATAAGAGATAAATGAAAAAAGAGTAAGATAGATCATAAAGGTCATGAAATATGTAATGGACATCAAAATCACAAAACTAGTAAGAGGGAAGGGATTTTGTAAATAACTAGATTATGATATCAAGACTATTAAAGCAATATCTAAAACAATATATTCTCAAAGTGAACCTCAGATAGCCAATCCACCTCTTTTCAATAGATGTATCCATGACATGGCCACATTCATACAGACTAGCGAGTACCTATATAACTTCTAGCAGTCCAAAAAAATGTTATTTAGACTCCAATCCATTCCCTGTGTTCTTGTTGATATAATATTATTTATAAAAGATATGAATGGAGTCATGATGATATGTATCAATCACAATCAATTCCCTAAGGTGATTGGATAATTTCATGATGTCTTATTGGGTGGACATTTCTTTGCAAGAAACTTGGCCATTAAAATAATGAAAGGGGGCTATTATTGGCCAAAATTGTTCAAAGATACCCACCAATGGGTAAGGAACTATGAGAAGAGTGATTACCATTTATAATTGAAATTTCAACCTATGAGGAGATGGTACTAACTTATACTCATTTCAAGTGGCACCATGGAAACACTCTAGGGTTGTGGATATCCCTATTATGGATTGAATCTCTAGATTAGGGGCTACCTCCCCTTGATGTACCATTTGAGCTCATGCTCCTACTTATAACAAATATTAGGGTGGAAAAGGGGTAATAATGGAATTAATTAACCTAAAATAATAGGTGATACACCAAATTAGTTTGATTACTTCCAACCAACTTGTATTTAACACTTAAAACCAATGAAAACAACTAGACATACACTTTCCCAAATCTATGTCTTCTTACATCAATACTACACTGTGGGGTCCTAAATGATATATACGGTTAGGATAAATAGAAAATAGGCCTTAGGTGACAATAATGAAAATATTTCTCACTTAAACCATAAACATATATTGAACACTTCACATGCCATGCAAGAAAAGACTAAAAATAGGTGCAAAAATGTAGGACAAAGCTAAGGAATCCATAGTTCTCACTAAATAAAATCCACATTAAAGTATAAAACACTATGAAATAATATAAGAGAGGTAAAAAATTATTAATTTTATTGATATTAAGTTGTAAAATTGATCAGGGCTTCACCATACTCTGGTGGAGCATACATACAATGCCAAAATGGCCAACTCTTATAGAGTTTGAGAGAAAGAGAGAGAGAGAGAGAAGTCCAATGGTCACTTGGACATGTGTCCATCTATAAAATGGATTTAAATTTTCATGTTAAATAGGTATGAGGTGAACCATGCCAATTTAATATGTACACTTGTCAAATCAGATCATAAGGAAGGTGAAAAGTGGCAAAAAATAGCCAATTTTGCACAAGAAACTGCATACTTGAGTAGCCTTTCAAAACTCCTTTTTTATATAAAAAACCTGAAGTATAATGATTTTATATGACAAAGTTATAAAAAACATCATCCATGCATTTTTATGGTCTATGATCATTCCTACTATTGTGGACATGCACAATCATCTCAGGTAATTTTCACAAGATCCCTTTCCATGCACCCTTACCACTTGGCACTCCAAACCTTCCAAACCTAAAAAAAATTCATGAAAAATGGGGAGTGACAAATTTAAAAGTATTACATACCATAATTTTAAATATAAATTTTTCAAAAGGTCTCCCTAATCAATTTTCATCACTTTCCCAAGTGTTCACTATTCTGGCTCACTAGACTAGCCAAATGTGGAATCTTGTTTAGGAGATTAACATAATTTTCATGAGTTTTTGAGTTATATCAAGTTTATATATTCCTCCCAAAGCTTATTTCATCTTTCAAATCTCTCTACAACTAAAACACCATCAAAAATGGTAGAAATAAGCCCTTTTATCCCCTATTTTGTATGGATCCATACAAGAAATTTATATGTGTGGAATCCTAGTAATTTTATCTACAAATATTATTTTATACCCTTGGTCCAATTTTATCATTTGTTTTCACTTCTATACTAATTTTCACCATCAAGTCTACCAAAGGGTTTTAGGAGGGTTTAAGAGGCTTTTTGGTCTTAGCCTTTGTTCATAGCCATTTCACATTTAACCTTCTTAAAAATTCCAATTTTTTTAACTAAAGTGCCCCCTTAAAATATCCTAAAAGCCTTCAAGTCTCATGCAAATATTTTGAGAATATATAAGCACAAGAAAGTGGCCTTCAAATTGAATTCTTGCATTCCATGAGGGTTCTAGCATACCTGGACTTCAAATTGGATTCTCATGGTGTTTCCATGCTAACCAAAATCACAAAAAATTCTTAAAATTTCATACAAATCCTTTTTATATCTTTGAAAGATCCCAAAGTGCAAGTCGCCCCTATTTTGGAGGAAGAGCCATGCCTTGCCAAGTAGCCTGCTTACCCTTTGTGAACCAAAAGATAGAAATTTATTTCTTAAATGTACCCTTGGAGAATGATAACATCATATTTTAAATTTAAAATATGAAACAAATCATTATAAATCCTTGGGCGGTGTGGATTTTGAGTTGACACCTTGCTTGAGGTTAGGAAAACATGTTTTCCCACTAGCCATTCATGCAAAGATCCTTATGAGGACCAAAAAATTGATGTATAGACCTTCTAGTTTGGTTTTTTAATCCCCCTAGGTGTATCCTATATGTATACATCATATCTTGTTCTTATAATTAGTATAATCCTTCCATTTGTAAGATTTCCTAAAACTGGTCCCTTTCTTGCATGCATGGACTAAGGTAGGTCTGAGACAAAATAGTGGGTATTAGGCCTATTAATCAATGAAAATTGAATGTTTTTTAATATATATGATGTAATTATTATAATTTTTATTAATTTTTTTGACTATATTCCAAGTCTAACTACCCGAACCAACTCAATCTTCCCAAAAAAAGGTCACAAAAACCCCATTTTTGCATGATTTCACCCATACTGGCCTATAACCTCAAATTTCATGGAACTCTCCTTTTTCTTGCTCTTTTAACATTTAATAATTTCTAATTCAATATTTTTGATCTTTAAAAACATATGGATAATTTTTTTACATATAAAAACCCCTTTTTGCTCTTTGGAATGATACCTAAACAAGTTAATATGTACAGGCTGAGGCAAGTATGATTATGTGCAAGGTGCCTTGGATGGTTGAGGATGTCATATAAATTTAATCACTTTTATTTTGGAATTATATTTCATATTACATTGTTTATAACTTCTCCTTTTCTCTTAGGCATCAAAATTTACATGTTCATTCTTCATGCTTATGACCCTGCCTAACTGAGATAGCCCTAAAATAGGGGATTCCTTTTGAGTCTAAAGAGTCTCAATCATATTAAAAATGTGATTAAAATTATATTTTACTCACTCCCATGGATAATTTCAATATGTTTCAAAACTATCACCCTTGATCTCTCCTATCACTTCTCCACTTGTTCACTGCCTGTATGGGTTAGGACAGTTTTAGCATTATGCTTGTAGATGATTTTGAGAGAGAATGTCATGAATCTTGAAATTTTATTGGTACTTAATAACTTATATAGTTTCATAAATCATATATTTTTCCATTAAACTCTCCTTCTATTCCTAACAATGCCTTAAAACCTCTCCAAGTACCTTGATCTCCATCCCACTATTTGCTTGACTGTAGGTGGTCATTTTCCTCTCATTTTTTGCTTATAGATTCCCCCTATATCAAGGTGGGCATGATAATAATGGAATTGATGTCATGAGTGTGTTTTTTTTCTTACAAACCATCAAACCTTCCTTTGTCTCATCATGATCATGCTCATTTCACTAGCTTTACCTTCTCTACCTAAAGGTACTTGTCTCAGTCAAGCTTGGAAGTGAGCTTCAGGGTGAATTAGGGCATAAATGGAGGATTTAGGTCCCTCTCCTTCTTTATTTAGTTTCTATGAATCCCACTTATCTTTATTCTCCTTTGGAGTCATTTAAAACAAAGGGAAAACCAACCAATTTAAATCTGTTTACCCTCACTGCCCTCTCTCCCCTACTGTAAGAACAGGGTATGACCTCCAAAGATTATTTCAAATATCATCATCACCCATTGGAAACCAACTGATCATGAATGTAATTTTTACCATTTTGGAATATTTACCATCATTGGACAAGGCCTAGGACTTATACACATAGTGCAAGCACCCAAACTCCCTTAGAATCCTATAGATATGACTGGTTAGTTTCAGTGTGTTTTTACCATCTTGTAAGGACTCAAATTACCTCTTCCACTCATCCTTTAGCCTTAAAATTTGATGTGGTCATACTAGGAACATAGGGATACAAGTCCAAATCATTATATAAGGATAAAATTTCCATATACCATTCAAATGCTAAGTCAAAAAAGGCCCATGACCTCTATTTTTACCTTTTAAGGACTGGGAACCCAAAGTTGAAAAGATCTTTCTTGAATTGATAGTGGTTTATGTATAATCTTATAAATTTACTATGAAAAACATTTATTATTGGAGTTGATTAACTTTATATGGATTTCACCCTATCCTTACTCCTCTTTCAATTCGTTACACCTCTCATGGACAGGTACAACCTGACTGAGCTTGACAAGATAGTGAAACATGCACAAATGAGTCGATGGGCCTTGGAATGGTACTAGTTGAGATTTAAAATATATGGAAACATGGAAAAAACCCTTATTTATGAAAATAAATCATATCATCACCATTATGGATCTCTCTTGGACGTTGGAAAACACATTAATTGCATTTAACCTTGTAAACTACAAGAAACCAGCACCTTTCTTTGCCAATCCTTCAAGCACAAATAAGTGAAATTTTAGATAATTTAAACATTATTAACAGGGACTTGTTCCAACCTAAAGACACCCTATCAATCTCACACAGCTCCAAGGATCACTAAAAACTCAAAATAGATGCATAATTCTACCCCTCTTGTATGTAATTCTTCAAAAAGATGCTTGGATTAGTAGTTATTGTTCATAAAGGAGGGGGAACAAAAACACAAAATCCTATTATTAAAATGAATTAAATTCATATTAAAATCCAATTTTAGAAGCACTCCCTCCAACTATGCTTGTACCTTCCATACCAAGTGTCTGAATTGAGCCTTCTTTGTGTGCCAAGAGGAGAGAATGGGAAAATGAGTTTAAAAATAATTTTTTAAAAATATCCTTCAAGGTTGATCATGTAAATGGATTTTGGGAGATGAAGGGACTCTCCATCCATGCTTTTAGCTAGAGATCAAATGCTGGTGGTTGTACAAGTGCCCAAAAGGGCCTAAATTTAAGGAGAAATTGCCCTTTCTAACTTATAATTTAATCTTGGCCTGCCAAAACCTGACACTAACTTCCTCTAACCTTATCCACATTGATACTCTACCTAAATATGAGATTATGCCACTTTCCATCCATACAACCCCTTGAATCTAGCTCAAAGTGGGCCCACAAACTCATTTTTGCACATTAAGAGTGAGATATGCAAATAAATTGCATAAAATGATATTAAAACATGTTATAAATAAAAATAGGATATAAAATGCATATTTCCACTCTTTGACCAAGTTTGACTCTATTTGACTAGAATTGACTTTCCTTGACTTAACTAGTTTTAGGCCTAGACATAGACCAAGGGTAGGCTATGAATAAGTAAATGTTTTAGACTAAAAGTACACCCCTACAAGACATGAATGAAATTATACAAAGTTAAAAAAAGTATAGGTTGACCAATTTTTATTAAGGTTCAAAATTGATCAACATTTTTGACAACTCTTAGGGGTAACATTCTTGTCTATGTTAAAGACTAGTAGCCTTATCATATCCATTGGGCATATGGTGCTAAGAACAAAATATACTGAGAGGGGGGTGAATCATTATATTATATATATATTGAATTAATATGATTTCTTTTCTTTAACCACTTAATCACACATTCAAGATATGCAATAAAACCAAAATAATAATTTGCACCACATGAGAGAGAGAGAGAGACCAAATTTTTACATGGAAACCCAAAGTGGGAAAAACAATGGAGAACAATCTCAAGTATATGAATGAGCACCAACTCAAAATACAAAGTTTACAAGCACCAACTTATAGGAGCACCAACCCTTTGCCAAGAACTAACACAATAACTATTTTTGAGCACCAACCCACATGAGCACCAACCCATCTTGTGTTTAAAACACAACTATCTCTCAATGTTGTTTAATCAACAAATGATATAAATCTACAATATCTCATGCTTTTATTTCTTTGAAAAATAATACAAACTATGCACTCTCTTGCTTATAACAAATGGCTTCTCAAGCCTTTATTTATAGCTTTCCAAATGACCTTTGGCATTCACCCCTTGACCCTTCAATCCTCATGGAAAATGGTGACAAACTTGCATGACCATTCGTATCCTTGCATTTGAAAAGTCATATGGTGACCCTTCATAAGCAAAAGCATCCTTTCCTCTTTTGTCTTTATCTTGGTGACTTTTCATATTCCTCAAAGTGTCCCTTCATATAAAAATTCACCATACCTCTTTTGTCTTCACATGGTGACTCTTGGAATTCCTCAAGATGACTTTTCATGAGAAAATGTGTCCCATTCCTCTTTCGTCTTTTACTCCATGACTCTTTGACTTCTCCGTGAACCTTTTTTTGACTTATATGCAACCAAAAATATATTCATTAATATTAAATAAATATTAACACACATTAGCCAAGATATGAATATTAAAAACACCATTAAATGTAATGGGCCCTTTATCAACAATAATGCTAAACATTTGACATCAATGAAAATATTTCCAACAATCTCCCCCTTTGTCATTGATGGTAACCTCAAACTGAAATTGCCACATTCTGAAACTTGCACATACTATCATCTGAAAAATATACAGTAACTCCCCCTTACTGTAGCAACATGTACCTATTCCCTGTAACTATTTTTGAACATATATTTTTTATTCTCCCCCTTTGACATCAATGGAAAAGGGCCTACCTGGAGCTAACACTTATCTCCCATTCAACTGATGTTGAACCTCAATGGTAGGAAGTAAAATAAATTACTCCCAACTTATCTCGTAGATACTCAAATGTGTCTTTTGGTAGTGCTTTTGTGAAAATTTATAAAATTTTCTCTATAGTATTGATATACTCCATCTTAACCTATTGATCTGTAACTTGCTCTCTCAAGAAGTGATATCTAATGGGAATATGTTTTGTTCTTAAATGCATCACTGGATTCTTTGAAATATTAATAGCACTTGTGTTATCACAAAAAATAGAAATAGGTTCATCATACTTTACCTTAATATCTTCCAAAGTTTGCTTCATCCAAAGCACTTGAGTAAAACATAATACCATTGCAATATATTCTACTTTAGTTGTAGAAAGTGATACTGAATTATGCTTCTTGCTTAGCCATGATACTAAGCTATCATCAAGAAAGAAATCTCCTCCACTTGTACTCTTTCTATCATCCAAGCATCCTACCCAATCTAAATTTATATAAGCAACCAAAGTGAAATCTCTACCTATGGGATACCATAATCCATAATCCAATGTCCCCTTGATATATCTGAATATTCTCTTCACCAACTAAACATGACTATCTTTTGGAGATGAGTGATATCTTGAAACCATACCTACTACATGCATGATGTCTAGCCTCGATGTTGTCAAATATAAAAGACTATCAATCATAGATCTATAAAAAGATTGATTTATAACAAGTGAAACTTTATCCTTGCTCACCTTATTTCATGTACACATTGGTGTGCCAACTGGTGCACAGTCCTCAAAACTATTTTTTTTATAACATTTCCTTGGCATATTTACTTTGACATATGAAAATTCCTTTATCTAACTAAAATATTTGCAATCCTAAGAAAAAAGACAATTACCCAAGCATAGACATATCAAATTCTTTTTGCATATTATCAAAAAATTCTTTTGTCATCATTTTAATATTTCCTCCAAAAATGATATCATCAACATATACCATAATAATCAATTGATGCTCACCTTCTATTTTTATGTAGAGATTACTATCAACAAATCCTCTCTTAAAACCTTGATCCGACAGGTACTTATCAAGTCTTACAAACCAAGCTTTGGGATCTTGTTTCAATTTATACAATGCTTTCTTCAATCTGCATACATGGCTACTAGTATTTGAGAGAATAAATCCCTCGGGTTGCTCAATGTAGACCTCTTTTTTTAAATTCCCATTCAAGAAGGCATATTTGACATCTATCTGAAACACTTTGAAATTTTTAAACACTACATATGCAAGAAACATTCTAATAGCCCCTAACTTTGCCACTGGTGCAAACATTTCTTCAAAATCTATTCCCTCAATCTGTGCATATCCTTTACATACTAATCTTGCTTTATTTCTGGTCACGTCTCTATTTTCATTCAACTTATTTCTATAAACACATTTTATTCCTATCATATTGTGATATTTTGGTCTAGGCACTAATTCATAAGTATCATTATTTTCTATCTAATTTAATTATTCATCCATGCCTTAACCTAATGCTTATCATGTTTAGCTTCTAAAAAAGTTCTAGGCTAATTTTTGGATAACAAAGAGAAATTAACTTACTCAGATTCTCTTACTATCATTCTTCTGGTTTGAATTCCTTAATTTATGTTCCTAATGATGTCACTTTCATTATGATTTCTTTGAACATATTTAGATGGAGTTTTGGTGTTCTTTTTCTTCTTCTTTTCATCTTCATCTGATTCTTCAAGATCTTCCTCTTCAATGATTTTAGGAATGTCTACTGGATCACTGATTCTTTATGTTTCATCTTATTCTATTTTCAATAATTTTATTGGTTCTTTTGTTATAACATTTGTAATCTTTACTTTTGTAAGAATAACAAGGAAATATACCTTCATATGCTTTGGATTCAAACTTACCAAGTTTTTCATCGATTCTCTTTATGAAGCATATGCTGCGAAAACTCTAAAATAATCAACTATTGCTGGTTTGTCTTTCCATAGCTCATAAGGAGTCTTGTCACTATTGACACTCAATAATAATCTATTCTAAATATGCACTTATATAATAACTACCTCTCTTCAATATTTATCTACTATCTTGGATTCATTTAGCATTATCCTCACCATCTCCTAAATTGTTCTATTTTTTCATTTAACTACTCCATTTTATTGTGGAGTTATGGCTACTGAATAATGTCTCTTTATTCCATGGTCTTCAAAAAACTCAATAAATTTATCTGACATGAATTATCCTCCTCGATCTGCTCTTAGACATTTAATCTTCAAACTGGTTTCATTCTCCACTAATGTTTTGAATGCTTTGGAATGTTTGAAAGCTTCTAATTTTTTCTTTAAAAACATTACCCAAGTCATACATGAAAAATCATCAATAAGAAACATCAAATATTTCTCACCCTAAGTAATTTGAGTTCTCATAGGTCCACATAGATCAGTGTGAACAAGCTATAGCATCTGAGTGGTTGATTACTCTTTTGTTTTCAACCACCTTCTAGCCTGCTTCCCATGCTGACAAGGTTCATAAAGCATGTCAGATGGTTTTATAATCTTTGAAATATTTATGAATGCTTACTTTTTACTGATGTTGAAAAGATTGTAAAAAATTTTGTGCCTCATTTTCCTGTGCCATAACCAACTTTATTCAATCTGACTCAAATAACATCTTTAACTTTTGATGTATGATAGCATATACAAATTATTGCATGTTCTCTGAGCATCTGCAACCAACACATTTGAATCTTTGTTTCTAATTTTATGATCTTTTGCATAAAAATTTAGTGTGTGACCTTGATCACACATTTGACTTACACTAAAAATATTATGCTTAAGACCTTATATATATATAACATTTTCAGTTTTAGTTCTACCATTATCCAAACTTAGTGTACCTTTTCCAACAATTTTGGCAGTAGTATTGTCTCCAAATTTCACTATGCCACCATTGATATTCTTCAAGGTTATGAACTTGATCTTTTCTCCTATCATGTGCCTCGAACATCCACTATCAATGAACCATGGCTTTTCTTCATTTCTTGCATGCAAAGTTGTCTGCACCAACATAGATTGTTTAGGTTGTTTCTTTTGCCATGAACCTATCTGAACTTTCTTCTTGATGAATAGAGAATTAAAACTTTGGTCCTTATTAACTAAATCAAACACACTTCTACAGTACCAAGTTATGTGTCTAAAGTTGTTGCACTTGTAACATATTATGGCCTCTTCATTAAATACTGATAGAGGAGCAAAAGAGTTGTGGCTTTTGCTTGACTATGTATGAATTTCCTTCTCCTTATTTCTGAAATTGTTATCCATTTTTTGGCATTCTATTTTCTGATAACCATATCCATTATAATAAAAATAGTAACCATAAAAATAGGACATGTTTATGTATCTCTGACCAGATTGCCTTTTGTAGCTCTGTTCCCTCCAACCTTCTTTATTTGAGATGTCCTGTGTATTCTTAACTTCTTCCCTTTTTATTTCTTCTTTTATAAGAGCTTCAACATAACTCTTTCCTTTTTCCTTTTCTATAAAATTAGTGACCTCCTCTTTCTCTTTTTCAAATCTAATACCTATCTTATCTAACATTGATCTTTAATTTTCTAATATCTTATTCAACATATTAGTTTTATTCTCAAATTTTGAATCATTGTCTGCTCTATCATTGATTATTTTATTTTTTTTCTCAATATCTACTTTTAAAGAATTAATTTCAATAACATACCTTTCACATTCTTTACTTACTATTTTCAATTGTGCCATTATATATTCTTCATTCTTCTTGGCTTCTTCAAAGTGTGCTTGTAGATCTTCAATTATTTTCTTTAACTCCTTTTCATTTTTCTTGATCTAGAGCTTTAATCTTATATTCTTCTTTTCAAGAGCTTTTAACTCTTCTAAGGCACAAATGAGTTATCCTTCTAGATTCACTTTAGCTTCATCCTATTCTTCTTGATCATATATACTTTTAATTTTAAAGGCATCTTCATGTATGGCCATGAATAGAATCTCTTCTTCTTCTGAATCACTGAATCTACAATCTTTGACTGAGCTCAGATATTTATAATACAAACTCTTCTCGAATCCCTTCTTGAATTTACCTTTGAAATTCTTCTTGTATGTAGACTTTCCTTCTTCATTATCATAATTACCCTTAGTTGGGCATTTAGATACAAAATGTCTAATCTAACCATAATTAAAATATTTAAAAGGTAATTTTCCTTGATATTTACCTTTGACCTTTTTTGGCTTGCAAATAAATAGAGCTCCATTGTCATCTTCATCATCTCTAGAACTATCACTTGATTCTTGAATCTTAGCCTTCTCTTTCTTTGATGTCTTGAAAGCAGCTTCTCTCTTTAAGGGTTTATCTTGTTCTATCCACATCTCATATTCCATAAGAATATCATGAAGCTCATCCATCTTTAGCTTGGCTAAATTCTTCATCTCTTCAATTGCTAAAACTTTTACATCATATCTCAATGGTAGATATCTCAAAAAAATTGAACCATAGTTGATTCTTCTAAATTTTTTCTAAGACCTTAAATCTGATTAACTATTTGATCAACCCAAAAAGATAACTTGCTATATTTTCTTCTTCCATCTTCAAACTCTCAAACTATTTTCTAAAATTTTGAAGCTTAGCTTACTAAACCTTTCCATCACATTTGTAAATATTCTCAAGTTTTACCCAAGTTTCATGAGCAGATATACATTGCATAACTTTAACAAATTTTGATTCACATAAAATAGCATTTAAATTTTTAGCATTATTTTCACTTTCCTTCTTTTCTATCAGAGTATTACAAGTGTTTGTGGCTATTCATATTCCTCCACCACTGCTTTCCATATGTCAAATCTAAGGGCCATCAAATAAGTCTTCATCTTTATGCTCCAAAAAACATAATTCATCCCATCAAACAAAGCTATCTTATTTGTAGAAAATATTTCATGTGATCCAACTATCATGCTTTCTCGATATACCTTTAAGCTATAAAACTTATTCAAAAGGAACCTGATCTAATAAAAATTGTTAAGCACAAAATATACTAAGAGGTTGGGGGGGGGGGGTGAATCAATATATTATATATCTTTTTAATTAATCTAATTTTTTTTTTAACCACTTAATCACACATTCAAGATATGTAATAAATTTGAAACAATAACTTTCACCCCACAAGCGAGAGAGAGAGAGAGAGAGAGAGAGAGAGAGAGAGAGAGAGAGAGAGAGAGAGAGAGAGAGAGAGAGAGAGAGAGAGAGAGAGAGAGAGAGAGAGAGAGAGAGAGAGAGAGACTATTTTTTTACGTAGAAACCCAAAGTGAGAAAAACCATGGAGAAGAATGTCAAGTATATGAATGAGCACCCAAAAAAAATGCAAAGTTCACAAGCACCAACATTTAGGAGCACCAACCCATTTTCTGAGCACCAACATAACAACTATTTGTGAGCACCAACCCACATGAGCACCAACCCCTCTTGTGTATAAAACACAACTATATCTCAATATTGCTTACTGAACAAATGATAAAACTACACAATATCTCTTACTTTTCTTTGTTTAAAAAAAATACAAACCATGCACTCTCTTACTTATAACAAATGGCTTCTCAAGCCTTTATTTATAGCTTTCCAAATGACCTTTGGCATTCACCCTTTGTGACCCTTCAATCCCCATGGAAAATGGTGCCAAACTTGCATGACCCTTCATATCCTTGCATTTGAAAAGTCATATGGTGACCCTTCATAGGCAAAAGTGTCCTTTCCTCTTTTGTTTTTATCTTGGTGACTTTTTTTATTCCACAAAGTGTCCTTTCATGGAAAAATATGATATACCTCTTTTGTCTTCATATGGTGACTCTTGGAATTCCTCAAGATGACTCTTCATGAGAAAATGTGTCCCATTCCTCTTTTGTCTTTTACCCCATGACTCTTTGAATTCTCCATGGACCCTCTTTTGACTTATATGCAACCAAAAATATATTCATTAATATTAAATAAATATTAACACACATTAGCCAAGATATGAATATTAAAAACAGCATTAAATGCAATGGGGCCATTATCACCAATAATGCTAGATCTTTGACATCAATGACAATAATTCTAATATATGGGGTCAGAATGTGCTTGAGAAACATTAAGCATAGGCTTTCAAGAGACCAATTAGACCAATATTTACCTCAAACACAAAATGAAAAGACACACATAAGACATAACAACAAACAAGATGAAGACACACTTGTGCTACTAATCACTTAGGGAAACACATAGTAGAAAGTAAATAAATATGTACTTTTCACCTTACTCATACCTTCCTTCCTTGATCAAAAGGGAAGTAGATTAGGTCTCCTTCCTCACTAGATGAGTGAGGATGCCAATATTGCTTGTTTTTGGATGGGATAATGGATGAATCTTGCCTTATTTTTATTCCTTATCTTTGCACATCATCTAATGGATTCATCTCCCATAGATTTAAAAAATAAATAAGGTCCTCTTGAACCTTGAAGCAAGTCTCATACTACTGTCCTCCTAGTTCTTCATGATAATTTGGCATACTTAGGCATGGGAAAACTTGTTGTGAATCAAATTTCTTCGAAGGATTCCATCATCCTTCTTAATGGTCAAAATGTCTTCAAATTATTCAAATAGATTCATATCATGACCATGTGGAAGTGTTTCTTATTCATTCTCTTCTTGGGATTTGGTGAAGGCAGATTTATGAATGGATGTAGAAATAACTTCAAGATCCCCTTCAAAGGGTTTCAAAATCATAATATATGGTCCCATCATGGGCTGGACCTTTTTTCAAGTGATGTTCCTCAACATGTTATTTATTTCCTTCATCTTGACCTTGTTCAACTTGGAGTTCAGTCCTCTTACCATCCTCATATTCTTGAAACATTTGCAAGTAGATTTTCCACATGTTTTCTTTTTGATTCACATCCTCTTGCTTGTCATGGCTTGGGATGAGTTTCATAGGGCTTGTAGGATTTTTGAAACATTCATATTCCTTGCATATGTCTTCAAAATTATACCATAATTCCTCCTTAGAGATAATTGGTCTGAGTCACAGAATGGAAAAGCAAGAGAGACTTCTTCTTCCACCATGGGATACAAAAGGAGATCTTCTACCAACTCTCCCTCAAATTTTCCTTTATCATTGCAAGTATATATCTCCATATTATCAGTCAACACCTCTTCATACTCTATCCAATATAAAATTTAGATTTAATCCTCCTTCTTGATGACATTAACCTCATGCACTTCAAAAATGGGAAGTTTGGCCAATGAGGGTTCCCAAGTAGCAAGACGACTCTCCACATTAGGAAGACAAACTTGTTTAGTTGGAAGGGTTGAAATAATGGATTAAATGGAATCTTAAGGAGGGGTGGGAGGGTGATTAATGGATTTAAATGTTTCTTCTCTATAAAATTTTCCATTTAGGCATGGTTCAGTTCTTCTTTCATGCGCTGCCATCACATCTCTCCATCTTTGGAAGGTGAGTTCAAGGGAGTTTCCATGAAGTTGAGGGGTTGATGAAAGGGAGAAAGATATATCTAAGAGACTTAGAGATTATTTGGGATTGATACCTTAATTTCAAGATGGATGAGTAGGTCTAGATAACTCACTTTTAGCTACCATGATATGTTTCATCCACATCTGATTTACCAATTTAATTTCCTTTTCAATTTGAGCTTCAAAACTCAATTTTTCTTCACAATACTCCCAAAGTGTACTATCCTAATCCATAATGATATATTCCTTTCCTTGAATATTTTATTATATGTTTTTCCAAGAGGAGAAGCTTTTAGGAAAGGATAAGGAATTTGGGACACCTTGAGGCTACCAATATGATGGTTATTCATGAGTTTTCAACCTTTCTTTTATATGGAAGATCAAGCCATAGACATCAAGAATATCATTAGAAAACCATCGATAACTAACTTTATCTATTGGAATCCACTCCCTTTTTACTTGATCCAAGGCTTCACTCACACTCTTGACATAATTACTAGGAATATTTTGACCACAACCACACCTAGTGTCAAGGTCTAACATATAGTTTTGATAATCAAGGAGAGTTATTTTGAAGCTAGTAATGGAATGGATTGAAAAGGAGATAGGTGAGATAGATGAGTAGAAATTTTATGAGGATGGTAATTGACATGTATACTTGATGAGGATCATGAAAAATCTAGCGAAGAACTTGCTCATAGTTAGGAGGGAGAGGCCAAGCTGGACACAACTCTTTAACTTATGTCAAAATAAGGTCAAACTCATAATTCTCCATGAGTTACTTTAAAAAAAGAGTATGAAATAAGGAAACACTTTAAATAGGTATACCTAGGCTGCTAAACCATTAGATATGAACATGGATTCACCATTCATGTTTGTTGAAATTGCCTCAAAAGGTTGATGTTTTTAGGAGAACACCAAAACTCCTCAAGGAATGGAATAAAGATTCCCATCAGGCATGCCAAAAACTATTGTCACTTGAAATTAAAACCTATGAGGAGATGGGAATATCTTCTCCTCATTTAAAGTGGCACCTTGGAAACACTCCAGGGTTGTGGGTATCCCTATCATGGAGTGAATCTCTAGATTAGGGGCTACCTCTCCTTGATGTACTATTTGAGCTCATGTTCCTACTTATAACAACTCTTGGGGTGGAAAAGGGGTAAGAATGGAATGAATTAAACCTAAAAAATATAGGTGATACACCAAATTAGTTTGATGAATTCCAACCAAATTGTATTCAACACTTAAAACCAATAAAAATAACTAGACATACACTTTACCAAATCTATGTCTTCTTGCATCAATACTACATTATGGGGTCCTAGATGATATATAAGGTTAGGATAACTTAAAAAAGGTATTAGGTGACACTAATGAAAATATTTCTTACTTCAACCATAAAAATATATTGAACACTTCACATGCCCTACAAGAAAAGACTGAAAATAGGTGCAAGAATTAAGGACAAAGCTAAGGAATCCATAGTTTTCACTAAACAAAATCCACATTCAAGTATAACACACTATGAAAAAATATGAGAGAGGTAAAAAATTATTAATTTTATTTATTTGAAGGTGTAAAATTGAGCATGGCTTCACCATACTCTGATGGATCATACATACAATTCCGAAATGGCCAACTCTTATAGAGTTTGAAAGGAGAGAGAGAGAGATAGAGAAGTCCAAGGGTCACTTGGACATGTTTACATATATAAAATGGATTTAAATTTGAATTTTAAATAAGTAATAGGTAAAACATGTGAATTTAGGAGGTAAAATTGTCAAATTAGATCACAAGGAAGGTGAAAAGTGGTACAAAATTGCCAATTCTACACAAGAAACTACCTACTTGAGTAGCCATCCAGAAATCCTTTTTTATCTAAAAAACCCAAATTATGATGATTTTAAATGACAAGTGGAGTTATAAAAAACATAATCCATGCATTTTTATGGTCTCTGATCACTCCTACTATTGTATACATGCACAATCATCTCAGGCAGTTTTCAAAAAACCCCTTTCCATGCACCCTTACCACTTGGCACTCTAAACCTTCCAAAACTACAAAATAATTCATTACAAATGGGTAAAAATTCCTTTAAAATTATTCCATACAATTATTTTCAATATAAATCCTTAAAAATATCTCCCTAATCAATTTTCATCACTTTCCCAAGTGTTCACTATTCTAGCTCACTGGACTGGCCAAATGTGGAAGTTTGTTTAGGACACTTAGCATAATTTTCATGTCTTTAAATGAATTTTTTGAGTTATATCAAGTGTATATATTCCTCTAAAATATTATTTTATATTTAAACTCTCTCTATAACTCACACACCATTAAAAATAGTGTAAATAAGCCATTTTATCCCCTGTTATGTATAGATACATATGATAAATTTATGTGTGGAATCCTAGGGTTTTAGGAGGGTTTAAGAGAATTTTTGGTCTTAGAATTTGTTCATTGACATTTCAAGTTTAAAATTATTAAAAATTACACTTTTTTCACCTCAAGTATCCCCTTAAATTTTACTAAAAATCTTCAGGTCTCATGCAAATATTTGGAGAAGATATAAGCACAAGAAAGTGGCCTTCGAATTGAATTCTTGCATTTCATGAGGGTTTTAGCACACCTGGACTTAAAATTGGATTATCATGGTGTTTCCATGATAAAAAAAAAATCACAAAAAATTCTTAAAATGTCTTGAAAACATGTATAAATCCTTTGGAGAACTCTGAAAGACCCCATAGTACAAGTCACCCCTATTTTAAAAGAAGAGTCATGCCTCGCCAAGTACCCTGCTTACCCTTTGTGAACCAAAATATGGAAATTTATTTATTTAATGGACCCATAGAGAATGATAAAATAATATTTTACCCTAAAAACATTAAACAAAGCATTATAATTCTTTGGGAGGTGTGGATTTTGATTTGACACCTTGCTTGGGGTTGGGAAAACATGTTTTCCCACTAAACCTTCCTACAAAGCTCCTTGTGTGGACCAAAAAATTGATGTAAAAAAATTATAGTTTGGTTTTTTATGTCACATTATGTTTCACCTAGATTTATAAATAATATCTTGTTCTCATACTTATTACAAGCCTTCCATTTGCAATATTTCCCAAAACTAGTCCCTTTCTTGCATGCATGGACTGAGGTGGGTCTGAGACAAAGCAATGGGTATTAGTGCTATTCATCCATGAAAATTGAATGTTTTGGAAGATCTAGGAGGTCATGAGGATAAATTTTTACCAAATTTTTTTACTATATTCCAATTATAGCTACCCAAACCAACTCAATCTTCCCAAAAAAGGTCACAATAAACCTTGTTTTTGCATGATTTCACCCATACTTGCCTATAACCTCAAATTCCATGAAACTCTCCATTTTTGGGGATATTTAAAAATTATTATCATGTATAATTAAATATTTTAAATATTTCAAAACATATATAACACTTTTTTGCATATGAAAACCCCTTTTTGCTCTTTGGAATGAGTCCTAGACATGCTAATCTATATAGACTGAGGCAAGTGTGATTATGTGCAAGGTGCCTTGGACGATTGAGGATGTCTTGGAATTTAATCCATTTTATTTGTGAATTATAGTTCATAGTACATTATTTATAACTTCTCCTTTTATTTTAGGCATAAAAAATCACATGCTCCTTCTTTTTCATGTTTATGACCCTACCTGACTGAGATAGTCCTAAAACAGGGGATTCCTTTTCGATCTAAAGAGTCTCCATCATGTTCAAAATGTGCTTCAACTTATATTGTTCTCACTCACATGGATAATTTAAATATGTTTCAAAACTATCACCGTTGATCTCTCCTAACACTTCTCCACTTGTTCCACTTGTTCACTGCCTGTATGGGCTGGGATTGTTTTAGCATTATGCTTGTAGATGATTTTGGGAGAGAATGTCATGAATTTTGCCTTTAATTGGTACTTAATAACTTATCTAGGTTCATAAATCATATAGTTTTATATTAAACTCTCTTTCTAGTCCTAATAATACCTTGAAACCTCTCCAAGTACCTTGATTTCCTTCCCACTATTTGCTTGACTGTAGGTGATCATTTTCCTCTCATTTTTTGATTTTAGATGCCCTCTAGATCAAGGTGGGCCTGATCATAGTGTAATTGATGTCATGAGGGTATTTTTTTGCTTAAAAACCATCAAACATTCCTTTATCTCATCATGATCATGCTCATTTCACTAGCTTTGCCTTCTCTGCTTGAAGGTACTTGTGTCAATCAAGCCTGCAGGTGAGCTTTAGGGTAAATTAGGGCATAAATGGAGGATTTAGGTCCCTCTCCTTTTTAATTTAGTTGATAGTAATCCCACTTATCCTGATTCTCCTTTGGAGTCACTTAAAACAAAGGGAAAACCAACCAATTTAAAACCTTTTACCCTCACTGCCCTCTCTCCCCTACTGTACAGATAGGGTATGACCTCCAAATGTCATTTCAAATATCATCATCACCCATTGGTAACCAACTACTCAAGAATGTCATTTGTACCATTTGGGAATATTTCCCATCATTAGACAAGGCCTAGGACTTTTACACATAGTGAAAGAATCCAAACTCCCTTAAAATTATGTAGATATGACTACATAGTTTAAGTGTGTTTTTGCCATTTTGCAAGGACTCAAAGTACCTCTTCCACTCATATTTTAGCCTTCAAATTTGATATGGTCATACTAGGCACATAGGGATACAATTCCAAATCATTATATAAGGAGAAAAGTTCCATCTACCACTTTAAATGTTAACTCAAAAAAGGCATACGACCTCTATTTTTACCTTTTATTGACTGCAAACCCAAAGTTGAAAAGGTCTCTCTTGAAGCGATGGTGGTTTATGTAGCATCTTAGAAGCTGGCTATGAAAAACATGATGTATTGGAGTTGATGAACTTGATATGGATTTCACCCTATCCTTCCCTCCTCTTTCAATTCCATACACCTCTCATGGATAGGTACAGCCTGGTTGAGCTTGGCAAGACAATAAAACATGTAAAATTGAGTCAATTGGCCTTGGAATAGTACTAGTTGAGATTTAAACTAGATGGAAACATGGAAATAACCATTATTCATGAAAATAAACATGTCATCACCATCATGTAGCTCTCTTGGATGTTGTAAAACACATTAATTGTATTTAACCTTGTAAACTACAAGAAACTAGCACCTTTCTTTGCCAATCCTTCAAACACAAAGAAGTGAAATGTTAGATATTTTAAAAATAAATAAGAGGTTATTATTCCAACCTATATACACCCTATCAATCTCACTAAGCTCCAAGGATCACTGAAAACTCAAAATAGATGCATAATTTTACCCCTCTTCTATGCAATTCTTTAAAAAGTTGCTTGGATTATTAGCGATTGTTCATAAATGATATTTCACAAAAACATAAAAAAATATTATGAAAATGAAGTAAATTTATATTAAAATCCACCTATAGAATCATTCCCTCCAACTCTACCTGTACCTTCCATACCAAGTGTCTGAAGTTGAGCCTTCTTTGTGTGCCAAGAGGAGAGAATGGGAAAATGAATTTCAAAACAATGTTTTTGAAATATCATTCAAGTATTATAATTTAAAATTATTTTGAGATATTAAGAGACTCTCCACTCATGTTTTAGTTGGAGATCAGATGGTGGTGGCCGTCCAAGTGCCCAAAAGGGCCTAAATTTAAGGAGAAACTAACCTTTCTAACTTATAAATGAATATTGGCCTGAAAAAACCTGCCACTAACTTCCTATGACCTTATACATGTTTATAATCTACCTATAGCTGACCTTATGCCACTTGCCATCTATACAACCCCTTGAATCTAGCTCAAAGTGGGCCCACAAGCTCTTTTTTATGAATTAAGAGTGAGATATGCAAATAAATTGCATAAAATTATATTAAAACATGTTATAAACAAAAATATGATATAAAATACATATTTACACTCTTTTACCAAGTTTGAATCTATTTGACCAAAGTTGACTTTCCTTGACTTAACTAGTTTTAGGCCTAGACTTGGACCAAGGGTAGGCTATGAATAAGTAAATGTTTAAGACTATAAATACACCCTTACAGGACATGAATGAACTTATAAAAAGTTCAAAAAAGTATGGGTTGACCAATTTTGATCAAGGGTCAAAATTGATCAACAATTACTTCATAGGCAAACATAGATTAACAACTTTACCTCTCAGACCAATTTAAACTGACCAACCCTTTGCTCAATGGGGATTAGATTTCATTGGTATGATCAATATAAAAATGAAATTAGGCCATAAATAGGTCCTCATATAAATGAATATTTCATAATATGGACTGAAGGAATTGAACTGAAAGATGCCATAGAGGCATCTATCCTAAAATTTGTGGATGACATAGTCTCAAGATTTGGTGTTCCTCACACTATCATCTCTTATAATTCCAAAGATTTTATTGGCACTCAATTAAGTGAATGGTCTATAAATAAAAATTTATATCTAATTACTTCTTCCAATTATTACTCACAAGATAATGGTTTGTCTGAGTCTACCGACAAGAACCTCATAAGAATAATCAAAAGAACAATGGAGGATAACCAAAGGATGTGGCACACAAAGTTGAAATCAGCACTGTGGGCTGATACGATCACCCCTAAGAGAGCCATTGGTAGCTCCCCATTAATTTTTGTATATGTAAGGGAAGTTTTATTTCCACTACCAATTGAGTTACCATCTCTAGAGATCAATTGCCAATTAGATTTGATTGACAATGATGAAATTATAATAAGATTGGTTGAACTCATGGAACTAAAAAAAATTAGGAACCAATCAATAAAAGTCCTAAAAGAAAATTAGGCTCAAATAAAGAGGAATTTTGATAAAAAGGCATTTGATAGGAGGTTCAATGAAGGAGACATGTTTCTCAAATGGGATGCAAACAAGGCTAAACCAGACAAGCACACCAAGTTTGACATAATATGGAGTGGTCCATAAATTATAACTCATTACAAAGGAGCTAATGTATTCCAACTATCCAAGCTCAATGGGTTAGAATCACCTATCCTAGTCAATGTGATATACCTCAAAGCTTGATTTTAAGTTTGGAATTCATTCTAAAAAAAAAAATTGCATATAATAGGGTTAGTCATGTTTTCAAAAATAAGTGCTTTCACATAAGTCAACTCATTAGGAGTTTTTGTTTCCTTAGTATATTATTTTTTCCACTTTTTTTTTTCTTGCTTAGGAAAATCCTAGTTTGTTCTTCACCAATTAAAAGTGTGTTAAGATTAAATTGACTCCATTCCCAATGAACTAGAAGGCTACTGGAAAGAAAATGATTAGTAGGGAGTTATCCCATATAGGTCACCAAAAATGTTGATATTTTTGCCCTAAAAATATCAAAATATCAAACAACCTAAGGGAGACCACTTAATTTTTTGGAAAAATGCCTTGAATTGACCCAAAACACCTATTTCCTTAAGCTTGCAAAATCCAAAACTTTGCCTACAATCTATAATTTGTAAAATTGCAAATTGTTTCCTGAGCTTTGGCTCCCATAATGCATTAACTAAAAGAATCTAGAGATTTGAATACAATTTGCAATTTTTAAAATTGTAAATTGTAGCTAAACCTCCATATCCTGCAATACATTAGTTGGTGGAAAATGAAAACTTGATTGTAATTTGAAATTTTGAAAAATTTCAAATTACAAGTGGAGTTCTGGTTCATGTCAACCAAGTGCTCAATGGAAATTGGAACTCATAATATAATTTGAAATTTGTAAAATTAAAAATTATAGGTGAAGTTTCTCTTCCATTGAAATACTCTATCTAGAATTTGGAACTCAGAGAACAATTTTCAAATTGTAAAATTGAAAATTACAATCTAGGTTCTGCTTCCCATCGACAACTTAGCCCACAGAATCCATAACTCCAAGTACAATTTGAAATTTTGAAAAATTACAAATTGTAGGTGGAGTTTCACCTTCCCATTTTCAAATATGTCAACCAATCATTACCCATGGAATATAGAGGTTAGCATGTAATTTATAAAATTGTAAAACTACAAAATTGCTCGAAGACTCTAGATCCCTACCAACTGCTACCATGATCGCATTAATTGTAGACGGTTTATAAATAAATCAAATTAAGGATTTTTTTAGTTATTGTTTATTATGTTAATCACAATTTGGAGATCTGATAGTGACCTCAAACCATGACTTTTCACCACTACCTCAATCTTGTAATCCAGACACTATGATCCATGCCACGATGCCATTATCATCTTGCATGATATTATTTTAAATCCTCCATGTTTCCTTAACAAATCATTTCCTGTAAATAAAACTTTTTAAGTTATTTTAAATCTTGCAAAGTTTGATTGTAATTATTTAGGGTTTTCATTACATACGCATCATTTGGTTTTAGGTTTTTTGCATCATGTTATCATTATTTAATTTGTATCTCGAGAGGTCATATTTTCCCATGCATTTTCCAAGTAGTCAAGACCTAGGGTTTTCCCCAAATTTAGGGTTTACAATTTAGGATCTTAGGGTTTTACCAATTTTTACATAACCAAATGAATATACCAGTGTATATTCATATAACTAGTCATGAATGTTTCCTTGAAATATTCCTCTAAGTCCCCTTGGACTTTTAACCTACAATGTGCACCTCCCATCTCCATGGTATTCCATTGAATCAAACAACTCTGAGTTCTATAGAGTTTTCACCTGTAAAATACAATACATAACTTTGAAAGCATTCTTATTTCTTAGAACACCTCTTAATTCTATCAGAGATCCAATCTATAATTCACACCTTCAATCTCTACTAGAGATTTCAACTTGATTTTGTAGCTACACTTTCCCATGTACCATTTACTTGCTCAAAACAACTCTAAGTTCCATCGGAGTTTCTATTTCTAGCACCTAAAAAATCCTACCAACTTTTGTAGTTAATTTTCACTCAATAGTCTCTCCAAAAACCATGTCTGGGAAAGAAATGAAGTTCAAGTTGAAAGGACCTAGGGTGACTCTCAGTTTGGAATCCAATACCATTGAGATTATAGATATAGACCTAGGTCACATTGACCTAGGTGACTTTTGGACCAAGATAAATTCAAAATTCAAGAAGGAATGGATTAGAGTATCTTTGACTTTGGACTAACCCAAGGAGCAACTTTCCCCTTGATGGTGAAAATCCTTGAACTCATACTGACACTAGCATAGCATTATGATGTTGATAAGAGAGAGTCCTTGAATGATAAAGGGGAAAGGATTCTAAATTTGGACCCAAATTTCATTGATTCAATATTTGTGATACCAGAGTTTTAGATTTATCTAAACATAACTACAAAAACATCAAAAAAATTCTTTTAAGACAACAATTTGGGATGCCAGAGAGTGATAAATAAACAATGGCTTAAGATCCCTAAGGCTACCTCCACTAGATTTCTAAAGACACTGGAAAGAATTGATTTCAAGGATGAGGTTGAAGACACAATTATATTGCTGCATAGGATCATTGGTAGTCCTAATGCAAAGAGTTTCTAGTAGTGAATGTATCAGTACATTTAGGTCATTCATGAAAACAAACAATACATCCAATGGGCCCAACTCATTAGTAACTCCCTCCACAACTAGTTGATAGACGTGCAAACCATAGGAAAGTTTTACATGACCTCCTACTTAGTATACATATTAGCCAAAGGGAGATATTTCTTAGGGCTCCACATAGTGTCCAATGAAACAAATAAAGTGTATAAGTATGACCCTAACCTCATTTTGGAGGCTAGTAGGTAACACTTTAGGAGGTTTAATGATGCATTCATTTATTGTGTCATAATAATGTTTGATAAAGAACTAGAGATAAATACATTTTATGATGCATCTACTATAAAAATCACTCGAGATAAATACATTTTATGATGCATCTACTATAAAAATCACTCGATGGGATTCCTACTTCATTCAGTTCCCCACCTACTCCTGTATTAGGGTATGTGGATTCAATGGCTGCCCTTACACTCTTCCAAGATATGTGAGTGATAAATTGGTATTGATGAATCTAGTGAGACAACTTGTGGAAAATCACAAGATTTTATCCAATAAACACAAGTTAGGAATTCATTTCCCAATCAGTATAGGTAGATACACATTCCCTTATTTAATCAAATCCAAATGTTCAAAGGTAGAAATGACATAGGTGACCCTGAGGGATTTGGAGGTGAGACCATATTATGATGTTCATGGAAACATCACCAACACACTAGGAATTTACATGTATTCCCATGTCTCATACTTTGAATATTTTTGGGAAGATTTGGATGATGAAGAGGACATCAGATTGAGGGACCATTCTAGAAAGACCTTGGATCAGGCCACAGATTTTGATTTAACACCAATCCCTAAAGACTTGGTGGATGATGAATCCTTAATAGAAAATATCATTACTCAAACCCTTCTAATAGTAAAGTGGTTTGTTCCTAAATATTTTTCTCTTGTAGATAGAACTGTTCATGTAATCTATAAAACACTCAACTGGGTTAGGAGTAACGGGGTCCAAGTGACCAAGGATATAGTAAGTATCATAGAAAAACTACTTAATCTCAAGGAGAAAGGAATTCCATCATCATCAAAGGGTCCCAGTGGTGTAGCAGTAGAGCAATCATATAGGCTAGTGATCTCCCATCAGAAGAAGAAGAAATCCAAGGCCAAAAATGGGAAATCAAGCAAAGATGGAATAGTAGCAAACCAACCAATCATTATTTCATCTGAGTATTTAGTTGAAGTTTAATCACCCATAAATTCAACCCCTATCTTAGTGATAGTCACAACTCCCATCTCTATGATCCATCCCCCACCTATTTCTATCATTCCTATAGCTCCAATAAATCTTCTTCCTATCTCAACTCCTCCTTCACCCGAAGTGACTCCATCCTCTATTCCCATTAGTTTAACCACAATAATAAGTCCATTATTAATAGTAAAAATAAGTCAAATAGACACTCAGGGTCTCCCTTCAATGGATACTTATGTTTCCATTCCACTTTCCCTTCCAAAAATTTCACTCCCTCCTTCCATAATTCCTTCCATTCCATCCTCATTGATTTCCAACACTACTCAATAGTATATAGATGTGGACTTAGTCATTTTGACTTCAATTCCTCTAGCCATCCTAACTCCTAAGATAAGTACTACTCCATCTTTTTCCCCCTTCATCTTTCCTACCTTACCAGCCCTAAGTATCCATACCACTTTAATTAAATCATTTGATGATTTGGCCTCCACACTTCCACCAATCCCCAAGTTCTAAATCTATGTATCTACTCCCCCATTAATCTCACTTCCATCTCATAAACCTCGATTAGGCACATTTATTCTCATTACCCCTATATCTTCCACTTCCATAATAATGCCAACCCCTTCAATAAAGATAGGCAAAGATAAAGTCCATGATGTAAATGTGGAACTTGAGCCTAAAGATGGAGAGGAAATTACAAATATACCTATCGATAAATTAATGATAGTATTGGTACATGATTCAACACTTTTCATCATGTCTACCATTGTAGCATCTTTAGTAATAGATTCTTGAGTGAAAGTGTCAACACAGTAGGATACTACACCTAGTTTGTTAGAATAAACAATGGGGGAAAAATTCAAGTAGATGGTATCCCCTAGTATATTAGATTTTGGTCTCTCAGACACACATAATAAATCCAAGACTACTCCTTGGAATTTCTCAAGGATATTGTGTAACTCAGCAAGGGAGAGGTATGTAGAGATTTCAATCCCTCCATCAGACAAATAAAAATAATATCTAGTGGTGGGGGACTATCAGGTATCAAAATTTCACCTTGAATGTCCTATGAAGGAGGGGTTGAAACATAACATTCAATCCAACATCAACTCCATCTTTGAGAAAATGAATAGTGACAAGGTCACTAAGGATGAACTAAAAAACAAGGTTGGACAACTTATGACTGCATTGAATAAATTCATTGAGCTTACTATTCAATCAACAAAACCTAAACCAACATAACCAGTCACCCAGATCATGGATTAGGTAACACTTGATGTGGTGATAGAAATTACAAACATGGAAAGGGCCACTAAGGAATGGTTAGAGGAGTTAATCTCCAAAGGTAACAAAATTATTGATATAATAATGGACCACTATATAGTTCTAAGAGAGAGAAGGGTCACCCTGAGAGAATTTGTTAGCAAATATGAGGGAGAGATAGAAAGCTTGAATTTTTTATATCCCAAATTGATAGCTATGGACTAGATTGGCATAAACATCCTCATTATAGAAAACATATTGATAATTGATGGAGAGTAACAAGAATTAGATAGATCTACTCAATTTAGAATAAAAATTCTTAAAGATGCTACCTATAAGGCCAAAGTTACCCATGACAAGGCCACCACATGCTACGTGACATGGAAGATTTGTTGAATAATTTGTCATGTCAACTAACATATTATAAAGATAACCTCATTTTAGTAAAAGAAGTTCAGATTAAATTCAAAGAAGTGATCAAAAAGGAATCTACATGAGATACCATCTTTACCTTGAGCTCTATCCACCACTACATCAATTATCATAACACATTGGATCAGATGGGTAAAGATATTCAAGAATATATAACTTTGAGGAGGGAACTTTTCAATAAGTAGCAGATTGTGAGATCACCAACCTCTAATCTTCTGGCCACAATGAAGAGAGAATTTAGGGAATTTCAAGGCTTTTGATGCATATGTTCAAAAATTATAGGCTGATAAAGATAAAGTGGTATAATAAGTGTTGTAAATAGATTAATTCTTTCTATTAAAGCATTCTCTATATTATATTGTCATTGTTGTCAAAATATTGTACAGTTGTAAAACATATCTTGTAAATTACAATTATCTTTTTGACAACTCTTTTTGAGAAAGATCCATGTGTATTTTACACTTTATATTTTGATAGTTTGGAAATTGTAAAAAGTAGAGTTGCAAATTACACTTTTCATTTTGACAAGTTCTAATTGCTTAAGTTGCAAAAACACATATTGAAAATTGTAATTCTAGTTTTGACAAAGTGGTATGACTTTAAATTTGTAAAAGTATCACTTTAAAAATATAGGTTAAGTTTTTTCAAAAAATTAACTTAAGTTATTTCTTATTTATATTTTTTTTATAAAATGATTTTCACTTTGGTGGCCCATATTGCATGAAGAGCCATTGCAATTGAATGAAGAAGACCCAAGGTGTTGCATGAAGTTTCCTCAAGTTATTTAGATGCCACACCAACTGAAGATCATGCCCAAATATTTCATGATAATTTTATAACTTTTTAAACATTCCATGGATTCCATAATTGTTGAAGATCATGCCTCTCTTCATGAAGTTTCTAGATTTGCATGATTTTATTGGGTGTTGGAATTTTTGTTAACTACATCTCATTTATGATATTTTTTGTATAAATAACCCATAGACCATTTATATATATATATTTTTAGGAAAATTATTTTACATTTTTAATAACTCTTATACAATCTATAACTTGGAGAATGAGAAATAATTAAAGATTTGTCTTTCTTGTCTAAGAAATCCCTGTGTATACAAAGTTATTTGAATATTTGTGGATGTTCTAATTATTGTTTCAATAAATAAATTTAATTTATTGTATTTTATACCATTTTTAAATATTTTTTAATTAAAATAAAATAATAATGTCCCTTTTATGAAAAAATAATAAATATTGCCTGTGATTCCCCATTTGCATGAGTTTGTGCTTCTACAAATTTCAATCTATTTTTTGTTTTGTTGTGTTCATTCAAGAAAAAATTAAAATAAACTATAAAATATTTGGTTAAATAACCATTTTTAGTTTTTCAAGTTTCATTATCAAACTCTTTTCCTCAGTCAAACCCTAATTTAGGATAAAAAACACTAAAGGAGCAAAATTTCTGTAAAACTGGTAACGATCAATTGCACTGAATTTAATGGAAGGAAGTTGGTCTTCTCCAGAGGTTCACCTCAATTTTCCAAAGTCCTAAAAATTTGAGGTATTCAAATTATATCATTATATTTTATCATATAAATCTACTACATAAACAACTGGTGCAAAATTTATGTGATAACAAATACTTTATAGGTTTCAAAGTAGTTTGCCTTTCATATATTTCTAACCTTGAACCAACTATTATCCCCATAGGCATAAGGATACTTTGGATCTTTTGAAATGATATACAACTTTTTCTCATACTTATTAAGGGGTATAACTACTATCTTATCCCCTTGATGTTCTTCTAGTTGATTGTGCATAGTGTTAATGGTCATTTGGAAATTATAGGGCCATTTCTTACCAATTAAAGTAGGATAATGGGCCTCTATTGTCTTCATATCAATGACATCAAAATATTTAAGAAAATTAAGCTTGAATACTTTAATATCAACATCCTATATCCTTCTAATGGGTACACCCTATCATAATTTGCCAAACTAAGAGTAACTAGACTGTATCTTAAGGTCACTCAACTAATGGCTTCCCAAGTTAATCGTAGAATCACATTGGTAGTGATACAAAATCCAAGCATTGTATTTATAATATCATATCTATAAAAATCAATGTCCATATGAGAATCAACATCCCAAGGTTTCTTAATTTTAACATACCATACTACTTTATTAGTATGTTGTTGACCTTGTTATGTACACTCTAGAAGATTATGCAAGAGATTAATGATGTTCTGTGAAAGATTTTAATTACATAAGGTGATGAATAACTTCATCAAGTTTGTCAAGGTAGTCAAAAAACCCTTTTTTCTCATGATTCTTACAATTTTATCATACACTTGAGCATCAATGGTTGCATTATCACCTTCATAAGTTGTTTATTATTGGATTTCTTGTCGAACCTACACAACTTGTTACGTTAGATTCTTTTTCATAGAAAAATCAAGATATTTGTCCCATTATAATTTTTTAATCCCTTAATCATGTGGAATTTATAACAGTGATAACCATTTTTCTACTCTCTATCACTTAGTGTCTGCTTGTATAAAGGCATTCTCCTTTGGTTTTACATTAATCATGTTTACATTGTGCACTAACTTATCCTTATTTTGTTTCTCAATCACTGAACAATCTTCTATTTAGTGTTGATATTCAAATCTATAGTATATGTATTATATTTATCTCTACATATTAGTATGTAAATTCCTTGCATAGTTATTGTATGCTCTACATAAATAACATTACATAGGTGGTCAGTTTTGGCAATTTTCATTATTATGGCCTCCTTGATATCTCCCATGATATACTCCCTTGTAATATCCCCTATATCCACCTATTTTTTGTTGTTATCCCCAACCTTGTATATGTTACCCACCATACCCTCCTTATTGGCTTTGTTATGCATCATACCCCCCATATTGGTGGTGAGGTAAATTTGGAACCCAATTCAATGATTACTACTAAAGGTTCGTATCAGTCTAAGGTTTTTGATACTGACCAAAATATTGATAAGATGGAGATGATGCATTATTCCAAATTACCAAAGCCTACGATTGATACTAAGGCAACAAAGGCCTCCATATTTGGCTACCTTAATTTTTACTTGTCATCTCTACTTCTAGTCCTAGAATCACCTACTTCATAGTCATTATTTGTTGTGTTATTCTATGAAGACATTCTTAGTAATATCTTTCTTCAACTCTTGTAATGCTCAGTAATTAGTTTCATCATGGTTAGTGGACTTAAAAAAATAGAAAAACAAACCCTAAATTTTCATTATATATTACTTTAAAATATTGCACTTGTAATTCATATGTCCTACTACCCTACATATCTCATAAGAGTCATTTTTAAGCTTAGGATATTCATTTCTATGATGTCCTCCCCATCTACTTTATGTGCACCATAATCTTAGTTTAGGCTTATTTTTTTCATTTTTTTCATCAATTATTATCATGAATGCAATTATATTAGCCTCAACCTTATACATATCTAAAGGAGCATCCCCATAATCTTCTATTTGCTCTACTCACAAAGCAGTAGATCAAGCATCAACTTTGCTCAAGTATTGGGTCTGTGCAATGACAAAACTATTTCTTGGTCACATCCCTTCTATGAACAAAGCATCCTTGTCTTTGTCTTATATAATGAATTAAATTATGTTCATTACATTATAAAATCTTTGATCATATTTTGTAATTGATTAACTAGTATTCTTTCAAATCTCCTTTAGGTCTTGAATGGTTTGGCTAGTACATTTCTTTACCTTATTTTTGGTACTAATAGATAACTGACTTGTGTAAAGTTAAGAGTATTTACATTTATTTTATAGATGAAATCTAAGGCTCATTATGATAAATACCTTATGCATTCACACCTATTAATGTCAATAGAGGTTACCCCTTTTATATTTCATTTCATGTCCCAAGTTATTAAACATTGATTAGGATATGTAGACCCATCATATTGCATTTAGTTAAGAAACATACCTACATTGAGAGACATAATCGGTATACTTATAATTATTACCACAAGCTATTAAACATTGGTAACTATGACTAAAGGTAATTGCACACTGGTGACTACAAATTTTTGTGACTGTGCATTATTGACTACGACTCTGGCTTTTTACATAATCGTCTTTTAGTTGTCTTAAAAATAATTCTGCTTATTCTATTTTATTCCTATCTAATTTTTATCACTTAGATATGTACCCTTTGAAGAAATTAAAATCTCTCCTCATCGAAGTGGCACAATGGAATCACCTCTAGGTTTGTGGGAAGCTTAAGGAATGAGGTGATTCTCTAGATAGGGATAGCTCCCTTGATGTACCACTTAGGATTGAACCAATAACTAAACTTGGGGGGTGAAAAGGGAGAAAGATAACTAGAAATAAATAAATCTAAGGGAGGTGATACACCAAATTTACTGATGACTTCCAACCATATGTATGCTACACTTGAGACCAATAAACTAACCAAAACATACACTTTTCCAATCTAAGTCTTCTTGCATCAATGCTACATTATGAAGTTATGGAAGAATGTCTTATTCTAGGAGGACTAGAAAAGAGACCTTTAATAGCACTAATGAAAATACAAACTCACTTAAACATGGACATCTCCAAGAACAATTCACATGACCTATAATAAAGAGCTATAAATACGTGAGAGAATGTGACAACTTGTTAAGGAATCCATAGCGTTCACTAAGAAAATATAACATTCAAGTGAAACACACTAAGTAGAGTCATGGAAGAGGTAAGTCATTTTATTGATAAAAAGGTATACAAATGAGTATGGATTCACCATACTTAGGTGGAGAATATAATGCCATGGCCAAAATGGCTAGATCTTATAGAGAGAGAGAGAGAGAGAGAGAGAGAGAGAGAGAGAGAGAGAGAGAGAGAGAGAGAGAGAGAGAGAGAGAGAGAGAGAGAGAGAGAGAGAGAGAGAGAGAGAGAGAGAGAGAGAGAGAGAGAAGGGTCATAAGGACAATTGAAAATATAATAAAATCAATTATCCATGCATGAGAAGAAGGTATGGATCGAACCATGCAAGTTCATGAATTACAATTGTCAATTCAAGTCACAAACTTGATGAAAAGTGGCATAAAACTCCCCATTTCACACAAAAAGAATACCTTCATAATTGTGCCTATTTGAACGTCCTATAACTAATCACAAGTAGGTTTAATTATTTTAATTTAGGGTAGATACATCATACATGCCTCTCCATGCATTGGTTGCATGACTGGTCCTCTAAAAACATCTAAAAATGAATCATCATCATCTATAATCCAAAAAAACTCCTTTCATGCTCCTTGCACACTTGGCTTCCAAAATTCCCTCATTTTTTTATGAAAATCCATAAAATGTAGTGGATTAAATGTTTCAAGACCCTTCATGGCCTCAAAATCATTAGTATCACCTTAAAAGGCCATCCACTTGAAGTTTTCACACTTCTCCCTAGCTTGTACATTAGGCCAGTTTTGATTGGCTAAGTTGAAGGACCTGGTTGAGACACTTAAGTATATTTTTAGGGAATTAAATTGACATGGTGATTTATCTTAATTCTCAATCTTCCCTCCCATGTGATTGGCATCTCTTGAAACCTCCTAAAACCTATAAAACACATGAAACAATGAGAAAAATCCTATTTATGCTCCCATCCATATAAGTCCATATAAATCATATTTGCATGAAGTATCATAATGTAGTCCTCTATAACATCCAATCATCATTATATACAAACTATTCCATTTTGGTAGCTATCCATCTCCATTTCCCTAAACTAGTCCTTGGCAAGGGTTTTAGACCTATTTTTGGTCTTAAGGTGTGTTCATAAAGTTTCAACATCCAAAATTCAAAAAAAATTCACAAAAATGGTGATTATGGACCTTGGTAACATTTCCAAATGCATTATACTCCCATGTAAAACATCATGAAAAATATGAGTGATTAAAGTTGCTTGTTTGAGTTTGATTCTTTATTTCATAGGCTTGAGTTTGTCCTTGAGGATTCAAATGGATTTATGATGGTTACCATAAATTAAAATAGCTTATTAATGTATATTCTGACCCTATAAACATTTTTTAAATTATTTAAAATGCATACTTAAAGATATAAGTGTAAGTGACTTCCAAATTTGGCTCTAAGTTTCAAATGGTTCTTCCTGCATACCCAACTCCCCATACCACTTCACCTATTTTCATCCCTATATTATTTTTTATTAATGTTTTAAAAAGTGTATTAAAACTTTATAAACCTTCCTTATCTATCTATACAACTCTTGGTCATATCTTTCTACCTTATTCTTCAAATTCTGCTAGTTTTGCATCAAGGGGAAGTACACCCTATCTAAGACAAAATAGGGGTACTTCCCTTATTTTTATAAGAAAATTTGATTTTATAGATAATTATATATGTGTTTAGGACCTATAATATTTAAATTCATCCTTTTATCCATCCATTTGACCCCTTAATTCTTCTAAAACCTAAACAGGCTTGTGTGGGGAAATTGTCTGAAGGGTCTGAATATTGATGATTATGTTTCACTTGATTGAATGTCCCTCTATGTATTATTTTCATCTAATAAGGATTTATCAAGGATTATATAAAAATAATAGGTGTATTACAAGTCCATTCACTTTTCTATACCTTCACCAAGACTCCCATACACACCTTGGGCTCTTGAAATAAAAGGGTTTATCTTGATAGTGTGTTATATGCTTGACATCATATTAGTAGGTGCATAATTGTATTATTTAGGATGAGATAAGTATTTAAAATTATTTTTTTCATAATTTAATGATTATATGATATATTTTTAATTCATATATTTCCTTAATCTCAAATCTCCAACTTCTTGAGCACACTCACCTCCTACCTTCACTAAGACTGCACCCTACCTGTAGGTGCGTACAAGACTCTAAAAGGTCTAGGTAAGCTTATTTCCTTATTTTAAGAGTCTATAAATTTGATCATGATATTCATGAATATGTTCACATGCTATTTCAACTTCACTTTAACCTCTTTACGTGCACTTTGAACTCATAATATTGAGTTCTATTTCCATCTATGACACCCTATCTTTCTTGATTCTTGTAGGTAAATTTGTTATGAATTAGGTCCTGATCACAATGGGAAAAGACCTCATTTTAATTTATATATGATGATTTATAATTTATATTAACCAATTCATTTCATACATGGGAACTATCTCTTTAATATTTAAACTTGCTTGCTACCCTTCTGATTGAGATTCCTTGTAACTGACCCTATTATAGGTCCTGCTTGTCGGCGTTTGTGCTTCAAATGAGTCCATTTATGATGTCTAGAGGTCTTATATGAATCCTTATACATCATAATGCATGTGTTTTTACTAGTTTCATTTTTATAAAGCCTTAAAACATCCATCTAACATCAAATTAGGTTACTACTCCCATACCCTATTGTAGGTTGATGTCTTAGGGCCTATGTACGGACTGAGGTGTGAGTGGAAGCAAGAAACCCAATGAATCATTACCTTGAGTGTCCTATCACAATATGAAAGATATATTAAACTTAAAAAACTATTCTATCATGAAACATGACCTTATACTACCAATTTGGATGAAAAGGCCTGTTATGGTTCACACCTGTAGATAACACTAAGTTTAGTGTATAAAAACACAACTTGGGACCCTCAAACTTCCACCTTTCACTAATTTTCTTAGATCCATTTTTTTCAAGGTGTTTATCCTTTATGGACACCTCAAAACCAACACACCTATAGGCTTTAAAACTTCTTACACCTTGTTATATGAAACCATCAAAAAGGCCTTAGACCTCTATTTGGTGTTTTTGGGGACAAGATCTCATAACACAATCCTTTGAGCCTTTGAACATGGTTTTCAAATTATCTTTGCCTATTTGAAACTTTAGGCGAGTTTTCATGGTTTTTTTAACATATAAAGGCTTTAAATAGGTGTCAATCTATCTCAGTATCCCCATACAAACATTTTGGCCTCCTACTCAACCCCCTGTAGGTGGGTGTTTTGACTGTGTTATGCATGCAAGATATGAGATATGGAAAAATATGGTGTGAATAGCTTAAAAATAACCCAAAATGAATTTAAAAAATTTAAATACTTTATATCCATTATTTTCACCTTTAAACCAGCTTTGATACACCTTTTTCAACATAAACATCACTTGCATATATGTCGGAAATGGAGCAAATAAAGGTCTCTAGAATGACTAGTTGGTGTGATGAATGGGCTATAACTATGAGAAATCAAGGATAATTGGATGAAAGGTGAAAAATTGGGATAAATTATACTTTTAAAACATGTATATGAATCTAACACAACCCTCTAAATCCATTAATAAAGCACAGAACTCCTAAAAATGATGAAAACTACCCGTAACTTAGAAACTTGCATCTTCCTACAAATTGATATGATTATCATATCAAAACCTTGTGAAACATGAAAAAAAATGTGGGTATAATTTTAAAATTAATTCAAAATGATTTTGAAGAAATTTAAATAACTATATTGTATGTAATTCTTCAAATCAAGGTAAAACCTAAAGAGTGCACAGATTAATACACATATTTGCATAGTCAAGTTCAAATAAATGATTCATAAATCATAGTTGATTATTATGAAACTTATTTATATGAAAAATTATCTATATAATTTTAATAAAACCTCCCCAAGGCATTTGTCTTGAAACCACTTTTACTGGTTGTACCAAGTATAAACCTGAAAGTCACTTCAATCTACCAAAAAGAGTGAAAATGGAGCAAAATGATTTTGAGCAAGAAATGTTAGTTTTAGATAAAACCAAAAATGGAACTGAGCATAGGGAAGATGAATAGTCACATTTTAGCCTTTTTCAAGTGGCACACTTCCCAAAGAGGTTGTACAAGTGCCATTTTCTCTTTATTTTCAAATAAAACTGACTTTTTTCTAAACAACCTACCATATTTTTAGTGGTTTTAGTTATCTAAAAATTATAATGACACATGGGACATGAAATCATGTTTTTACACTTACACATTTCCCAATAAACCTATATAAAGCATTAAATACACCTTTTTGAGCCCTTAAATAACCCAAAAATGATATAAGGACATAAAAACTAATTGACCAAAGCTAATATAACATTATTTGACATCAATTACCTTATGAAACACCTCATTCCAATATATTATACCCAATTATAGACATAAAAAGCCAATTTTTTACTAGGGATACCCTAATTTGGCCTTAAAATCAAATTTTCTCAACACTAATGCTTGATTTATCTTTACACTTAACTTTCCAAACTTATTTGTAAAGGAATAAAACCAATGTATATCCATTTATTTTCCTACACCACTTCTTCTTTCTAATAATAAATTGGGTTGGGGGATGTGTACTCTTGAAATTAATGACTTCTATTTTGAATTTATTCTAAATTTGAACTTGAACCTATGATATTTCTACATTTGAATCTAAATTCTTCCCAAGAACTTTCCTTCCCATATCCAAATAAAAACCCTTTCATTAACTATGATCTAACTCTATCATCTAATTGTTATGATGTTAGATTACCTTCTTCTTCTTGCTACACTATCTCCATATCTACATCATTTCTATTTTATTCTTACTCTTCATCAAGCCCTTCTACATACACTATGCACCCTTTACTTCTATCAACTTTTACATCATCCTTCTACATATTTACATCTATAGCATCATCTACCCTATCTCTACTCCTATTCCTAGTTAATTTTTTATCTCCTACTTTATTCCACCATCTTTGATGTCATATTTCTCTTTCTAGTCCCATAATTTTCTTGTCACTTTGAATCTTTTCATCTTCCATTTTTTGGGATCAAGTTCAAGAATATTTTTCTCAACATCACATCATTCATTCCATCCTACGTGCACCCCCATGGTGTCTAAAGTGACTACTCTATGTTGGATGGAGTAGGCACCATGGCCTTTTCCACAACCAACATTTTTACCAACATAGGTAGTCACTAAAAAAAATTCCCCCTTATTCCTTAGACAAATCAATCTTATGTAGATTCAAAATCTATATATCTTTGTACTACAAATTTAGTAATATAACCATCAATCATAGTCCTTATCCAATAGTCTATTGCTCAAGTTCAGTCTATATCTAGGTTGTATATTTTATCTAACTTATCTTTTATCCAAACTGTAAGCTCTATCCTCCTTGGTCTGAAGTAATAATATTCCACCCTAGATAACCACATAGCTAACAATCCAAGAAACTCACATCAAAAAAATTTAAAGATTCCCCATAGATATGCTCTTGGATAATCTCCTTCATAGTTTTTTTGACTCTCCTCACTTCTTCTGTAAAATTTTGGATTATCTCATCCAACCATATATGTATGTCTGTTTATCTTGGCAACCATCTTAGCATATGTCATCCAAATGGTTCCATGATCATTAGAAAATTATTAGTAGAGGCTCTTGGAAGACTCCAGAACATGATAATTACAGGGATAGCTTGTACAAATATAGAAATAGAGATAAACATGACATAGACTTCATAATTCTAGATTATTACTTAAAAACACATATTTAATTATGAACAGAATAATCATAGAAATAGTAAATATAGATAAATATGACATATCATAAATTAATAACATATTTTAAATCAAAATAGAGTAATCACTATGCATATTACAATGATAAAAGATAATTCAAATAATCATATCAAGACTATTCTATTAATCTTTATCAGACATAGAAACCATCTTTCATTAAATCTAATTGTTATATATAGAGCATTCCAAAGTGTTGTCTCTTTACATTCTAGCCTTTTGATATACTCAAAAGGAAAGATCCTTCACAATCTTCTACCATTATTTAAGCTTACAAGTTTAAATACATCTAAAAGACTATATAAAATACAAACTGATATACTTTATGCATGTGTCTAACCAATTATAATTCTTGGTTTTGTTGACCTTGATCTATACCTATCAAGTTATTTTTAACCCATTAGTGAAATCTATTGACATAATGTCCCATTTCCATGTGGTAATGTCATGAGGATATAAAAATATGATTGGATATTGATTCTTTGCCTTCATATGTTGGCATCCTTAGCACTATGAAATATACTTGGCCACTTTTCATTATATACCATCCCAACTATAAAAGATTGTAGGTTTTTGAAAATTTTATTTCTTCTAGGATGAGTAGAATATAAATATTTATGTGACTCAAACAAGATCATATATCCTATACCACCACCATTGGGTACATAAATGTGATGTTGGCACCAAAAAACATAATTACTTTCTAATGAATAATCATTTTACTTAGGTCAATCCTTAAGCTCATTTTCCAGGAGCACTTTCATGAATTGAATATACCAAGAGTATTTACTTTGTAGTTCTAAAATATGTCCTTGCAAGTTTTCTCTTACAACCAACATGAATATAAACTTTCCCTCATGTCAAGTGCATCTAAATTTTTATTCTTATTAAATTTTAATTTAGGCAATATTAAACTATATTTGATAAGAAAAAATCTCCATCCAATGCCTCTATCTAGCATTTAAATTTGGCTATGAGGATATGTGTGTCAATCTTAGGTAGTTAGTTATAAATAAAAAATTCCATCTAATTAAATAATTCTTACATATTTTAAATGTATGAAAAATTATTCTTACTTATAAATCATACAATTAATCATTAAAATCATGATCCTCAAGTTTTCTCAATTCATACAAAATTAAGTTTGTCACTTGAATTAAGACTACACAAAAACCTTCAAGAGATGTATCTATGCATAAATAAATTATTTACTCATATATGACACTACTAAAATAGATATTGTTGTGAAAATCTCCTTGAGATTCAAAAATTTAGTTATTTTTCAAATACCTAATTAAATAAGAGAATAAATTAATTTCATTCTCACTGATAAAATGAATTGAATATGAAAGAATATGTTGCACATTTCTTATGCCTTCTTAAGTACATGGGATGTATACAGGATTAGTTGTCTAAATTGAACAAATATCTTAATGAAATTTTGTATGCCATTAGGAGTGAGATGCAATAGTTTGAGCCAATTAATTTGATTGAGCCTATTAGGAATGCCAAAATGGCTATGTATAAAGTCACAAGAATTGAATTTGATGAGTAGCATATAGTGCAAAAGGTTTTCTAAAATAAGTGATTCACTCCCTATTTTCTGAATTATTTTCAAAGTCATAATATGTAGCAACAATAGTGTGGAAATCATGATCACACATAGGATAGAAATTAAGGAAGACACTCTAAGACTTGTTCCCTTATATGCATGGGTGATGAACCATAATAATGTTAGAAACATTTAGGATAATAAAAATAGGATGACATTGGAAATATATTCATTAAGGATGGGAAACTTGACTCAACCACTATTCAATGTTTTATTTGTGGTGGGTATCACTATGTATGAAATGTACATAATGTTCATATCCAATACTTACTCAAGATAGATATAGGAATTTATAGTGAACATTGGTCACAACCACTGGATTCATGCTACAGTAGAAAGGCACAAAGCCACTATGGTCAAAATTAGAGGTAATATTAGTCTTATTTTTTTCTATATATTTATATACCCAAGTACCACTAATTATTTTGTTTCACCTATGATTGTGTAATAGTGTGTATTATCAAGCATGCAAAAAGAGGGCTTAGGCAATGTACAAATAACCTCAATATTAAATAAATCCATTACCCTTATGGTAAATAATTTTCATTTATGTTTGGGAAATATTAAGACAAAAATGGTCTTTTACAATACCAATTTGGGATCACATGATGTCGTAATTAGAATATACTATATAGAGGACCATAAGACAATGATGAATTTATTTTATAAACGTGTCAAACGTATGGATGATAATGGTTGAGCCATATGAATTCAAGGGATCTAAAGACCCATTTATTTAATATTAATCATATCCATGTAACATAAAAAATTTGAAGCATGAATGTCCATTTTATAACATTGATATTTTAGAGGATGATGATTGGTCCTGCTTGAGAGATTTTAAAAATTTGCAAGAGTTCACTAATGTGTTTCCTAAATTATTTCTAGGATTACCTCCTAAAATAGAGATTAATTTCTTTAATAACTCAGTTCTTGGAACTGTGCCTATTTCAAAATATCCATATAGGATGAGCACCTTTGAGTTGTGTGAATTACGAGTGAACCTACAAAAATTTATTAAAAAAGGATTAGTAAGGCCCAATGTTTCTCAAATGGATCTCTAATTATTTTTGGGAAATGAAAAATATGGATCTATGAGTATATGTAATAATTATGTAAAGATAAATAAGGAGGTGCTTAACAATAGATTTCCCTTGCCATAAAATGATGTTTTTTCTGATCAAATGAGAGGGGCACAAGATTTGTCCAAAATAGATTTGAAATCAAGATACCACCAACTAAGAACCAAGGAAAATGAAATATAAAATATATATTTTGGCACTCAATATGGTCAGTATGAGTTTGTTGTGGTGAAATTTGTTCTTACAAATACATAATATGTGTTCATGAGTCTCATGAAAAATGTGTTTTTCAAGTATCTAGAAATGCTTTTTATTTTGATAATATTTTAACACATTTACGGATTAAGGAGGAAAATGAGGTACATTTAAGATAAGTTCTATGATGTATTAGATAAAAATCACTTCCATGTAAAATTATATAAATGCATATTCTTCCAAAGAGTGAAATATTTTGGTCACGATATTGTTATAAGTAGTATCACAATTGATCCAACCAATATTAGTGTAATTATTGAGTGGTCCACACTAAGGAATGTGAAAAAAGTTTGTAGATTTATATTCTTAATAGGGTATTATATGAAATTTATGGAAATGTTTTCACAAATTATATCCTCAATCACTTCCATAAAAATAAATACAAATAAGTTATTATGTTTTATCATAAATAGGGTAAAATAAGATTTTTTTTGGCATCAAGGAGCTTCTATTGATATTATATTTTATTATAAACTCTCTACCATTATTGTCACTTTTTTAGTATCTCCGTTGTTACATATCAATTTAGATATCCTTATCAAAATATTTACACAATGCAAAGATTGTTTCTAAAGAATAGAACCAAACAAACATCATGTGTGTATAAGAGACAAATACAAGGAAGGTGAAAACACAACAATCTACTAAAATTATTGGAAAAAAAACACTCTAACAAAAATGCACAATATAAACAAGGAAGGGAAAGAAACAAGGAAAAATATAAAACTAAAGCGAACTATCTACAAGGGGAAATGAGACATGGTAAAAATAAACATGGCCATTCACATGCCAGGAAAAATAGGATGCCTTGCGATAATTTTTGGTAAGACGTGGATATCTCTTGTAAATTCATGAACAACAATTGTGGGATTGTTTTCATTGCATCCATAGGGAACACATGAGTCATGGAAAGAAAGATAAATATAAATATTATATGAATGAAATAAGTATGTTTCAAATGAATCAAACATGAGTGATGTAAAATATTACTTGCATTTATAAAATAGTGTATGTCACAAAAAAATTTATAAGAAGTACATTTCAAATGATTATCTAGAATGAAAACAACATGAGACAAATAAGAAATTATTTCTTTATGGTTTGTCATGTAGCTCTTATACCACTAATTTATTTAATAAATCTTCATTAGATGCCTCTAAAAATTATCTTGGGATTAGAATTTCATAATACCAAAAATTATTAGAAACTTCTTGTTAATTTATTCTTGGATCTTCCTTAAACATTCAAGCATGCTTCTGCTCAACACCCCCCCCCCCCCCCCCCCCCACACACACACACACACACATATTCCAATAAATTATTCAATGAATTATCTATATTTAACAAAATGTCAAGATATTATTTAAAACACTAAATGAAATAATTTGATTTCATTGTGGGAGTTTTCACTATGATGGAAATAAATCCGTTGTTTTCATGCCCACCATAAGAACTTGTTTTTGACATTTACTCTACCTTGTGTAGGTTTTGAAAAGAGTTCATTTTTGTTTGAAAATTTTTCATGCCTCCATATAATTCCTTTAAATAGTCCACATCATTGATCTCATCAACAATTCAATTCTATTTAAAGGTAGTTATAACGAGGCAATGGGTTTCCCTTGCATTGTCGTCTACAAAAATAATATTAGTTATTTGTTTTAGTTGCTTCATGATTTTTATTCTTATTTTATTTTTATATTTTCCACCAAATCATTTAAATGTGGGCACATTTTTGTTTCATCTAGTATCTCTTCATACTAGCAATGGGTGTAACCTCAAATCAAACCTTGGGAAGCAATGTCAAATCTAAAAAATAAACAAACTTGGTTAAATCCCATTATTCTTGGATTCCATTTTAATTTTATTTACAATATTAATCTAAAAGTTTAATATTCCATTTATATTTTATAAATCAAATGCACTTTTTGATTTCCAATAGAGCTACCAAAAACTGTTGGTAGAATTTTATGTCACTATTATTTTTGTTTATTTTATTGAGTTCCATAATGGGAAGAAACACAATTTTTAAACATTAAATAAATCACCACATGTAAGGTAAATTTCCTCTACTCTTGAGATGTATGATATGATTTTTTTGGTATTTTCAAAAAAATTAGTTAGAAAGTACAAAAATGAAACAAAAACGGGAAATGAGAAGTGAAAATAGAAGAACAATAGATGAGGATGGAGGTGAAAGTGATAAACCTATGACATAATAAACATAAAATATAACTTGAATAGATCAAATCTAGATAAAATAAATGGAAAAATATTCCTTTCACATGAAAATGGAAGTAGGAGCAGTGTAAATGTAAAAGGAACAAAAGGCTTGCCTAGAAGCACAAAGTCTCCTTGAAAATTAGATTGGATGAAATTCGTATAAATCATATTTATAAGGGTTTCCACACAAAGTTTGAAAATGTTGTGAGTTGAACATAACTATGAAAAGTGCATAATTTTTATGGCTTCTTTATCTATAAATAAAAATACATAGAAGAAAATATAAAAACTTTCAAAGCTAAAGAATGATCTCACCAATTTTTTTCTACTTCATTAACAACTCAAAAAAGGTACATATAGCACAAAACATTATAGCTAGACATTCCCAAATAGCTTAAATAAATATCAAATCTTTGATAATCTATAATTCTCTCTTTGTAAATATTTTTTGTCCAAAATAAAAGTATATAACCCATTTTTTACACTAACTCAACCTAGATCTTCTAACTCGCATTTTCCCATTTTTGCATTTTATTATCTAGTAATTTTCAAAAATTAAAATAAAATTTTAGTTTGCACTTAATAAAATTAATTCATTATAAATTGAATTAATATAACTAATGACTTCAAACACATCTTGATTTTGATGTTTTTTCACATAGACATCAAATCCACTTTACATACTCTTATGAATTTAAATAGAATTAATTGATTATAAAAAGAATTAATAGTTTTAAATCATCTAATTTCAAGCTCAGGCCCATGGGCGCCATCTTCTAAATTTACTCACAAATTTGCTAATAGTATTGTCCTATCCATTGGGTGATATATTCAAATAGAGCATTATGGAATGTAGAATAATTTTATATTTATTGAAATTGAATAGAATAGGTGGTTAAATTTGAATGGATATTTTTCAATAAAATAGCTATATTAAAATATGGGACCACATTCCTAGGCATAATGTAGTAGAATCCCAAAACGTGTGGTTTAATCTATAGACTAGTACCTTGTTCATTAAACTTATATGTTGTTTTATTTACACTCTTAGCCATTTTATAATAATCAATGTTTTATAAGTATCATCTATCCATAATCAACCTTGGACATTGTTCTTAAAAAACAACTCTATTTTTATTCCATCTTTAGGTAGAATTATAACTCTATCCCACACAATGCAAAGAAGATGAGTTACAAGAATAGTCTGGAAACCCCTCCCTCTTTGTATGTTTTTACCCCCAACATATAGACTATATTTACTAGCATAGAAGTATTTTTTTTTATAATTATATAATATTAAATCATTTTATATCCTGTAAAGACTTATAGAATTCATATCTCTCATGGATCTTTTTGATATTGTTGATAACATTAGCTAGTTAGATTAGAGCATAATTATCAATCATTGCGAGATCATTATATATAATATTATTTTATAGTTTTTAATAATGAATATTTTAAGGAATAAATCTCCATGTTCCATGAAATTTTATTTATATATTATAATTTTAATTAAGGATTTGAGGACCAATAATTAAATTGCCATAATAATCCACACTTGACACCTAAAGTTTTATCACATTTACTCCATATATAGGAGTATATTTTTTATTCTTCCCACCTTTAATCACAATTTATGGATCTATTACATTTCCTATGGATTTGTTTATTTTTATACCCCTCTCATATAATACAAATCCATGAGTTATAACACTCTCATATGGTGTTCATCCTCTTATAGCAATACTAGTTAGCATGAAACTTTGAAATCATCATCTATGTTGATCACTTGATTCAAGATATAAATCAGCTAGATAAATTATCCCCTCTCTTTTATCCACATCAACAACCTAAAAATATCCATAATCAAACAAAATATCTTATGTGTTTAGTCTATATATAAAAACCCACTGTGGTAAGAAGGTCTTTCATCACATCAGGAGTTGTGTCTTACACAGTAGCCACTTTGAAAACAACATAAATAATTTTTGATATGTGGCCCTCTATATGCTTTGATCAATGTAAACCAATGTGGTGAAATAAAAGTATCTCCAATGAATTTATTCCAACATCTATAAATGTGGCCCAAAAGAAACATTTTCCCAAATACCCCAATCTATGTAGCTTCATACTTTAGACCAAGTGTTAGATAAAAATTATCCCAACCACACACATATTGTACATCATACCCTTTAATAAACCTATACATGTTGATAAAATATTTTAGAATATTTTAAATGCATTCCCAATATGTAAATATAAATTTTCATCAGTATAACCATCATGAAGAGTTAAAAATTCCTCATTGTTTCTAATTACAACATATCCATCCTAAATAAATCCAACAATCATCACCATCTAGTTGGACAAATTCTCATCGAGGCATCCTATAAAATAATTAAATATAAGATTTAATCTAATTGTTACTCATTTTTTACTGTCATGTGAATGTTGGAGAGCAAGATCATTAAAAGAATGAATAAATATAAAACCACCTAGTAAGTATTGGAAGCATGTATTTTCACCATTAGCATATACAAGCACAATAAAAATGTGCAAAGGCAGTTACCAAGCCAATTTTTCCATATCAACCTTAATTGTCTATCCTTTTTGATTTGTAAAACATAGTATCAAATTATAATTATCCACCAATAATAATCTTATCAAGTTATTGTAAATTCTCACTGATAATAAGATTTTTAGCTTCGAGGATATTTTAGTGATATTATACATGACTATATAGTCTCTACCATTGTTTTTAATTTTTTAGTATCTCCATTTTTTCACATTGCTTTCAAATATACTTATCATAATTTTATGAAAATTAAATCTCTCTTGTAAATAATACAAATAAACAAACATCATGTGGGCACAAGAGACAATTAAAGGGAAAGGAAAAAAACCACAATGTTTCTAGAGTTAAATATGAAAACACACACACACACACACACACTTATAGAATGAAGAGAAAAAAAAATTGTCTACAAGGGAAAAGGAGAACCAGTAGAATTAAACATAGCCATTTACTTGTCGGTAAAAATGGAGCCTTTATGAGATAATTTTTGGTAATATAATGACAAATATTATAAATTCATGAGCAACAACAAATGTAACATTATTTTCATTGCATCCACTAGGAAAACATGAGGCATGGGTTCAAAAATAAATATAAATTCAACTGCTTGACAATGGATGTACAGAATGCAAAGATTACTTACATTCATAAAAGAATGTATGACATAATAATTTATCTCATGAATGCAAGAAGTATGTTTCAATTAGACATATTAAATGCAAACAATGAGTCATACCTCCAAAATTACTAATTTTTTATTACTCATATGGCTCTTCAACCTTGAATTTATATACCAAATATTCATTAGATACCTTTGAAATTTGGTTTGGGATCATAAATTCATAATGATGAAAATTACCATAAAATTATTGATGATTGCTTCTTTATCTTATTCAAAAATTTATGAATGATTTTTCTCAACACTACCACATATCTCTTTTTCACCAATTTTAAGTTTGCACTCATGATTCATCTCATGGTCTTGGAAGGAAGCTAAAAGTGGATTTCAAATGCATGATTCAATGCTTTATTTATTCTGGCCTAACATTTCAAGATATTATTTGTAGCATGAAATGAAAGAAGTTGATTTCACATACGAGTTTTCACAATGATGGAACTCAAACAATCATTTTCTTGCCAAACACAAAGAACCTTTTTTCTTACATTTTCTCCACCTTGTGTAGGTTTTGAAAAGAGTTATTTGCACTTTGATTTGTTTTCATATCTCCATAGAACTCCTTTAAAAAATGCACTTCCATGAGATAATTAGATATTGTATTCTCTTTAAAGGTGCATACAAATAATAATTGGTTCACCTTTGCATCATCACTCAAAATAATCCTATTAGCCATTAGTTTGGGTTACTTCATAATTTATTTTTTCTTCTTCTCTTTGCCACCAAATATTTTCAAGTTGGGCATATTTGGTTTCATGCTACTATTATTTTCAACCTAGAATTAGAACTTAGACAATAATATCAAATTTAAAAATATAATTTCAATTATGTCAACAATATTCATTTGAAATAGGAAGATTCCCTTCAAATTTTATAAATTAAATTCAATATTAAATTCTTAATAGATCTACAAAAAATACTGGAAAAAATTATATCACTATTATTTATCTTTGTTTTATTGAGTTCCCCAATGGGTAGTAGCACAATTTCAAAAAATTGGATAAATAATCATGGAAAATGTGATTTTATTTTACATTTGAGAGGGGAAAATCCCTCATATGATATGGGTTTTTAGGGTATTTTTAGAAATTTTAATTGGAAAGTGAAAAAAAGAAACAAAAATGGAAAATGTGTAACAACCCTATTAGGTTAGACATAAAAATACGTGATTTTTTTCTAGTTAAACATGTATACCTTAAATATATTACACCTCAAGAATATAAAAAGATATCACATACATACTTGAGTGATAATGGTTAGTACACATTACATATTATATCACAGATCTTTAATGTCATGAGAATGCTATATAAAATGAATATAGAAAGTAATATAGCAACTTAGCCACTACTGATACAACTTTGCAATCACCATTGTCAATATATAATAACAAGTAATTATAATTCTTCATGATAATACTCAATAATAATATACAATCTAATATAATGTACATAATTTAGATACCTAGCTCCTTAGAACATGAGTTCCTTAAACTCTCCAGTATCTGTGGTAATCTCAAGTGTCATCTCAATAGTAGTATTATTATGGGGAGAGAGAGCATCATCTAAGTGATTTTCCACACCAACCATGGACCAATGATCCCCTATACTAATCTCATTAATAAATGTCCCTCCATTCATTGATGAGTAGATAGTGATGGTGTAGGAATTCAGAGAGACAAGCAAGTACCTATGTGTTATGTGATTCTAAACTAAACATGCAGTGTCTCATATAAATCTATTCTATTGCAAGATATCACAAAAACATGTGAATCACACTCATGAAATGATAATATCTCACTCAACATGCTTTGGCCCAAATTTTTACAAATAATAATTATCTAGATCAATCAAATTCATACACACCACTTGATCAGACTGCCTTCATTTGTCATTGTGAGACTAGTAAGCCAGTGAAGTCCATCTCACTCCTTACTCTGAATCAACAATTCAGAATGGTCAAATAAAATTCAAACAAAATATTTATTTAATTTACATCCTAATTATCAGATCGATCATATACTATGGTATACATAGGAGTAACCAAAACATAAGTTTATTCCATCGAATGCATGAATGAATCTTACATTAATTTATATTCCATATTAGAATTAATGACTATAGACTATACCACCTAGATAAAATATACATAAATATAGATTTCAAATACCACAATTTTTTTCCAAACATATTAAACTTATCATAACCCATTTTTCCATAGTCTAGTATTCTAAGATATGACTACTAGTTTTCCAAAAAATAGTCATATAAAGTAGTTTTAAAATCATGGAAACATAAACAATTATACAAGTAACTATATATAGTAAATCAAGTCATATTTCCCATGGAACAAAATATCATACAAACACAAAATTCATTAGACTCTCAAGGGTTGCATACATGCATACACAAGTCTTACCAATTGTTAAAAACACATTATCCATAGCAACAACCAGCATGTATATAGTAAAATAGTCAAATGTAGATATGTGCTTATGCATGATAATTATAGTATGTACCATCCATATACATCATAATTTTATACTATAGTACCTTATTATATCCTATACTATCATTGTTTTCCATCTACATAAAAAAACCACATAACCCAAACTTATGATTTCAAGAATTAAATGATCCCATACATAACAACAATCAAATAAGTATGGGGTTATATCATCTGGGTATACCATGGATTTAAACTACATACTATCTTATAAATAATTTTTTTCTAATAAACATGCATCATGATGCACCATACTATACCTATATATATATATATATATATATATATATATATATATATATATATATGTACTACACACAAGTATTCATCATTATATGTTAATATATAACAATAGTTCAGTCAAGTAATTCTCAAGGAGCAAGATAACTTGTAGTTAATTTGTATCATAATTTTTTCATTTAAAAAACTTATGAAAGAACTCCCTATGATTTAAAAAATCCACGAGATGTTAATATACATAAAACATTTAACCATCCACAAAGGATTCTGTAATGTTAACTCCTTCAGAGTTTTATCTCCAATTAAATAAAATTTCATCTTAGTTATATAGGGTTGTATGATTCTGGCATAAGTTCTTAAGACAACCTGGTCTTCTACACTATGGTTCATGTATAAGTATCCAACAACACCCAAATTGCTTTTATACTAAGTTTCATCAGTTATATACTTATACAAATCATTGAAGCTAAAGTAATCTCCTAGTCAAAATCTATACTTGTATGCACACATCCCAAGGTATATCTATATTTATAAGCCATATACAAATAAAATTACCTAATTTATTAGATAATTCATGTATTCATGCCCCTATATAATATACTACATAACACATATGTCTAAATACACAATTTATTGTTCTATAGTTTTCCATTCAAAACTTAACAGTTAGGGTCTATTATCAGATTCCACCGTTATTTGATCCCCCATTACTATTTAATTGTAGCTAAGTCATGAATCCTTTATCACAAATGGATAATACATATTATGATGGCTATCACCCTTTTAAAAGGCAAAATAGGGCTTCCAAGAAGAAGAATATTATCCTTACCCAAAATCTGAAATACACCAATAAGCAAGATCTAAGCCACTAATTAAATGACGTTTACATGCCTATTTAAGATTGGGTCAAGTATTGTTATACATTCATACAAAGTGATGAAGAAATATAATCATATAGGTATTGTTTATTTCACATCGATATTTAATATATTATATAGATATAATTGAAGTTTGTATTATAACATATGCTCAGCTATCCATTCAATATAACAACTTATAATGATATTTAATATATCATTAAAACATAATATTGGACTAAGTAGATATATATATATATATATATATATATATATATATATATATGTATATATATATATATATATGTATGTATGTATCATATCAATCAAAGCAAGGTACCATTTAAATTTCCAACCTCGTATACTGATATATCTTAAAAGGATGCAAATAGATCAAAAATCCACCTGATAGAAATCACCATAGTATAGGGTCACAACTTCTATAACTACTTAATGGTTTACTAGCTAAGTTAAAAGAGAAATAGAAAAATAGTTAAAGTATAAACCATCAAATCTTTAACTACACTTGTAAGCCATATGCTCTTTATAATATAAAGTTTGACCTTATTATGGTTTGTAATCCATCTATAAACCAAAAACCATACACTCTAAAACTAGAGTTTATTTATTCGCTAATATAATGTTGACATATAAAAGTAGGGAGATGTCTATCTATGGGATGCTAAATAAAATTAGATATATATTCATATATTTAGTGATTCATAATTGTAACAGGCAAATACACAAGTTAAATTATTTGAAACATGAATATAAACATTTTAGTTTCAATCCTTTAAGGACCTAACTAAAATAAAGTGATGCCATCTACCTACTTTATTCATAGATGGGGTTTCATGGTTATTATGACTTATCAAGGTATTTGACATCATTAAGATAGTGAATTTCACATGCAGTAAGCTACCAAATTTTAACCTCAATGCTTCTTATAATATTATGACTCAGTAAAATAGAGCCAGGGATCCACTGGAATCTACAGAGATTTAGTTATTATCCTCATACATAAGTAGTGTCATTATATATGGCTCAAAAAAATAAAATTGACCTAGACATAAATTATTCCCAACCTCTTATTAATATTCTTACACAATGACTACAGTTCCCCGTGATTGTATGATGCTAAGCCTCGTGATTTATCAATATATTACTCAATGATTCACAATATATAATCAATGCCTTATTATTTATTAATAAATACATGCAACAATTTCCTTAAAGGAACTACTGTGCCTCATAGTTGCTGAGGATGACTATGTGCATGAGTAATTTTTAGTGATTTGAAATAGTAATTGGTTATCTGATAGCAGTTTTCAATTTTTTTCTTTAAAACATTAGTTGGTTATTTAAAAAGTATAATGATTCATCAATAATTATATATTTTATAGTTATGTCATATTAAAATCTGATAACCATAATCAAATAATACTAGTTTGACGGACATGTATAATAATGATTATGAATGTTGGCCATGACATCTAGATTTTCGTAGTTATTTTCATGTACACATATTTAGTATATACTATAATATTATAATCAGATTTTCATTGTATTGATGTTTATAATAAAGATAATAAATGATGTCAGATTATATAATAAATATCATACTATAATATGACCAAATGTTAATAACGACATGTTATCCAAAAACCCATTGAAAACTCTCTATTAGTCACTCAATTCATATTTATAAACAAATCACTATTTTGTTTACTTGATTGTTAATATGAACATGCAGATTTTAAATTGCTTTGCCTACCTCATAGATGGCATCGAACATAACCATCTAGTGTCTCCTTTCTTTCCTCCAGCTTTTACTCCTATCTCCTCTTTTTCTTCTATTATATCCTTCCTCCAATTCATATCCTCCTGAATCTTTTTGGAATATCCTATTTAATAATAGTGGCGTAGCTTTGATTATTTTTTTCTTTTAAATATTATTTCCTCTTTTTTTTTGGTTTTTCTCCATATTTAATTTTTTATTATTTTATTCTTTTTTTATGTTTCTAACATGATTTTTTATTTATTTAAGGATTATTTTATCTTTAATAATAAATGGTTTTTTTTTTGCTTTAATATGTCTTATGTTCTATTTTAAAATAAACTCTTACAGAATAATTTCAAAATAATTCCTTCTTTTATATATATTTTAATATGAAATACCCAATTTCATATATTTAATTAAATTAAATTAGCATTTAATCAATTTAAGGATAAAATCCAAAATTCATAAATAATAATTTGTATTTTAATTTCTCCTTTATTAAATTTGCTTCTACGTGTGTTAATGGAATGACATTCTAAACATGGAAAGGGATTTACTTATATATTTTACCTACTCTGGAAAATCACATAAATAACACTCCACACAAGGATCAAACACACCATAAGTAATTAAATGTATTTCTACCATGACTATTTATCATGTGTGTGTAGGGTTTCACCAGCTCTCTATAGAACTTCGATGTCTCCATCTACATCACCCTCTCAGATGATACTCTCCCTCTAGCATGCTAAAAGGATGGATTCTCCTACATACCCCTCACAATAAAAGAGGTACTTAGACCATAATAGTCATGTTATATATTCATCATAAAATGTAGCTAAACTAACAAATTGACATGATTATAAAGTAAACATTTACTTATAACTAATTCATAACAGGGTGATCATGTAACCTAAGCAATATCCTATTGCCTCATATCAACATATATATTTCATATTAGTTAAAAATAGTCAAATCTAAATTTTTTAGATATGGATATCCATGGACAATCTAGAAAGTTCACTTGGCAAGGAATCAGGATGTAACATCCTTCCCCCTTAAAACTAGTCATCGACCCCGATGACTCTTATTCAAACATAAATTTTCAATTAGAAACTTTATTTAACAAAGTAATATCATGATATATAATATATAAATTTAAGCAAATAAATAAAAATTACCTATAGAACTCACTGTAGTTTCTTCAAGTTTCCCAATTCTAAAGTATTGATCCCACAAGACCATGCCCTGTGACACTTTTTTTAATACAAATAAGGTTTGCAAGTGTCACTTTGACTGATTTTTTCATGACCACCCTAAGGTGTAGAATCATCAAGATGAGCCTATATAATGTATGACTAACCACTTATGTTACCTTTAAGGGTCCCACATATCTCAGTGAAAGTTTTCATTGACTTACAAAGAGTATATAATGTCATCATACAAGTCAAAGTAAATGACCAGGGAGAGTTCCACAAAATATTATATCCCTCATCATATCTATCTATCTTAGAGATTTTTTTTTCTTATTCTGGAGAAAATCATTTATCAAACTTGGAAATAATAATGTATATAAGTTAATATTATTGCTACTCTATGTAGCTCGAAACAAGTATAACATGTCAATATTGTCACTACTCCATGGAGCACTTGACAAGTATGATGATGAATAGGAACTAGAAATACTACATTTTTATTATATATAAAATTAAGGAATAACCATTCCATTATATACATTTATATGGCCATATGACTAAATTTGATAATTTTTGCTAGTCAAATCCTAGATTTGACAAGTTCATTTATCGAATCCAACTAAATAGAAATCAAGTCAATGTGAGGCTAAATAAGATATTGTCCTATCACTTAGAACTCATGTTCTTAATTCAACACTCTTCCCTCAGGTCTCTAAGACCTAATGATCTCCAAAAAGTGCACAATGTTTCATGAAAACATAAATCTATTCCATTAGATCATATATAGCATTCATACATGCTAAATAATTTTAGTTATATCATTATTCATATAAAAGAAATCATACAATCAATCTGTAATTATATTAAGTTACCTTTAGCTAACCATAACTAGCATCTTATTCACAACTTAACCTATATTTTTTATATTCGTGGTTAAGAGAAAATAATGTTAAAATTAATATAACATACATAGGTCAAGGATCACACTATCCTTTCAACCTTAATAAGGGAACAAACAAAATAATTTCTCCCTACTTACTTGACTATAATACAGTAAGATAAAAGTTTATCTCAACCCATAGATTGATAAGGTGTTCCCACCTCCTATACCCTACTCGCTTTTGATAAAAGGTATAAAAATATATCTTTAAACAATAATCATTAATCAAAATATAATAATATCAATATAATCAAGGGTGTATAATTATCATTCCAATTATAATCAACTTCTTAATGTAAAATTTAATATATAATTCAAGGTTTGCCACTCCACATGGTCTAAAATCATAAGTTGGTTAAAGTAGTGACTCTAAGGAGTCAAAAATGAAAGTAGAGAACTATTATCTCAAAAAATCCTACTTTCCCTCACAAGGTAAAAATAAAGCACTGCAACTCAATGTTGCCAAATCACTACCTACTTACTAAGTCTGTAAGTATAGTTTCACAATTTATTTCCCCAACCAGGAGAAATAAAATACTAACCACAGAGATGTATAAATCAATACTATTCTACAACTTCACTCTCATCAATAAGTAGAAGACACTGATCCCATAATCTCAAGGAAAAATAAGGTCAAATCAACATCAAGAAAAGAAGAATCCTCTCAGAGATTAAAATGATGTCATAAGAAAGTGAGGGAGTGACAACTCACTCAATACCGACTATGAGAGGTGACACTCCTTCCTTGACCACATAACATAAAGGGTGCCAAACCAAAAATACCTCCTAACACAAATGATTCGTAACCAAGATAATAAAAATTTTCTACAATAAAATTCCCACCACCCTACGTGGTACTAACTAAAAATGGTCTTATAAGATTTTCCATTTCTAAGATTAGAGAAAATAAGGAATAAAATTAAAGCACAAAAATATATAATAAGTGAGAATCATCTATAACTTAAAAACACTCACAACACAAACACAAATGACGAAGGTGACTTGATTACCAATAAGAATGTACTCACACTCGAAGTGTTAGATATAAGTGATCAAACAATGGTAAAATTATTTTGTTAATAACTCATGAACTACATTATATACTCATCTACCCAATCCTAGAATACAACCATCACCATTAGGACACTCAATAAACTAATCCCCTAAACAACTCAAAGGGTACGAGTGCTCTTAAGGATACACACTCAATGTTCCACACATATTTTATGAATGTCATAAAACACCAATCATGGTGTAACATGGTTCTGCACTGAAGCACCATATTTCCAAATACTAGTTTAATACTTCATGTCACTAATTTCACACTAGTGAACATAAAGACATGAAAACACTAATGGACTCATTAGGTCCTAGAGTTTGAGCCACAACTCTGATACCACATGTAATAACCCTGTTGGGTTAGACATAAAAATACATGATTTGTTTCCTAATTAAACATATATACCATAAATAGATTACACCTCAAGACTATAAATAGAAATCACATACATACTTAAGTGATAACAAAAAGTACACATTACATCTTATATCATAGATCTCTAATGTCACGAGAATGCTATATAAAATAAATATAAAAATTAATACATTAACTTAGCCATGGCTAATACAACTTTGCAATCACCATTGTCAATATACAACAGAAAGTAATTATAATTATTCATGACAATACTCAATAATAATATACAATCTAATAAAATGTACATAATTTAGATACCTAGCTCCCTAGAGCATGAGTTCCATGGACTCTCCAATATTTGTAGCAATCTCAAGTGTCATCTCTATAGTAGTACTATTGTGGGGAGGGAGAGCATCATCTGAGCACTTTTCCACACCAACCATGGACCAACAATCCCTTACACTAATCCCATTAATAAATGGCCCTCCCTTTAGGGATGAGTAGATAGTGACAGCATGGGAATCTAGAGAGATAAGCAAGTACCCATGTGATGTGTGATTATAAACTAAATATATAATACATCATATAAATCTATTCTATTACATGATATCACATAAACATGTGAGTCAAACTCATAAAATTATAATGTCTTAATGAATATATTTTGGCCTAAATTCTTAAAAATAATAAATAATAATGATCTAGATCAATCAAATTCATACACACCACTTGATCAAACTATCTTCATCTGTCATTGTGAGACTAGTAATCTAGTGAAATCCATCTCACTCCTTACTCTGAATCAATAATGCAGATTGGTCAAATACAATTCAACCATAATATTTATTTAATTTACATACTACTTAGCAAATACATCATATACTATGATATACATAGGACTAACCAAAACATACATTTATTATGTCAAACGTATGAATGAATCTTACATTAATTTTTATCCTATACTAGAATTAATGACTATAGTCTATACCACCTAGGTAAAATATACATAAATATAGATTTTAACTACCACAATTTATTTCCAAAAATAATACACTTATGATAACCTATATAACCATAGTCTAGTATTTTATGACATAACTACTAGTTTTCCTAAAAATAGTCATATAAAGTAGTCTTAAAATCATAAAAACATAAAAAATTATACAAGTAACTATATATAACAAATCAAGTCATAGTTAACATAAAAAATAATAACATACCAACAAAACATTCATTAGACTCTCAAGGGTTGCATGCATACAATGTATACACAAGTCTTACTAATTGTTACAAACATGTTATCCATAGCAACAACCAACATGTATACATCAAAACAATCAAATGTATATATGAATTTAGGCATAATAATTACAATATGTACCATCCAGATACACCATAATTTTATACTATATAACCCTATGATATCCCATACTATCATAGGTTCCCAACTACATAAAAAAATACACAACCCAAACTTACAATTTTAAGAATCAAATGATCCCATACACAACAACAATCAAGTAAGTACGGGGTTATACCATTTGGGTATACCCTAAATTTAAAATGCATACTACCTTATGAATAATTTGTTTCTAATAAATATACATCATGATGCATCATACTATACCTAAACAATATATATACATTCTAACATGTACTACACACAAGTATTCATTGTTGTATGCTAATATATAACAATATTTTAGTTAAGTAATTCTCAAGGAGCTAGATAACTCATAGTTAAGTTGTATCATAATTTTTTCATTTAAACAACTTAATAAAGAAATCCCTGTGATTTCAACAATCCATGACATGTTAATATACACAAATATTTTGATGATCCACAAGGGATTTCATAATGCTAACTCCTTCATAGTTTTATCTCCAACTAAATAGAATTTCATCTTAGTTATACAAGGGTGTATGACTCGGCACAAGTTCTTAAGACAACCTAGTCTTTCACACTATGGTTCATGTATAAGAATCCAGTAACACCCAAATTTATTTTATACTAAGTTTCATCACTTATATACTTATACAAATCACTAAAGATAAAGTCATTTCCCAATCATAATCTATACTTGTAGGCATACATCTAGAGATATATCTATATTTATAAGCCATATACGAATAAAAGTACCTAAGTTCTCAGATAATTCATGTATTAATTCCCCTGCATAATATACTACATAACACATATGTCTAAATACACAATTTATTGTTCTATAGTTTTCCACTCAAAATTTAACATTCAGGATCTATTATCAGATTCCATCATTATTCGAGCCCTCATTGCTATTTGATTACAGCTAAATCAGGAATCCTTTTTCACAAATAGATAATACATATTTTGATGGTTATTTCCCTTTTAAAAGGCAAAACAGGGATTCCAAGAAGAAGAATATTATCCTTATCGAAAATCCAAAATACACTAATAGGTAAGATCTAAGCCACTAATGAAATGATCTTTACATGCCTATATAAGATCGAGTAAAGTATTGTTATATATTCATACAAAGTGATAAAGCAATATAATCATATATGTATTTCTTATTTCACATTGATATTTAATATGTTATATATATATCATTTAATTTTTTATTATAACACATTCTTAGTTATCCATTCATTATAGGAACGTACAATGATATTTAATATATCATTACAACATAATATTGGACTAAGTAGATATGTGTATGTATCATATCGATCAAAGTAAGGCACCATTTAAATCACCAACCTCATATACTCATATAGCTTAAAAGGATGCAAATAGATTAAAAATCCACTCAATATAAATTGCCATAGTATAGGGTTGTGGCTTTTATAACTACATAATGGTTTGTTACCTAAGTTACAAGAGACTTAGAAAAATAGTTAATGTCTAAACCATAAAATCTTTAACTACACTTGTAAGTCGTACGCTCTTTATAATATAAAGTTTGACCTTATTATGGTTTGTAATCCCTCTATAAACAAAAAACCATATGCTCTAAAACTAGAGTTTGTTTATTTTCTAATATAATGTTGACATGTAAAACTATGGTGATGCATATCTATGGGCTGCTAAATAAAATTAGATATATATTCATATATTCAATGATTGATAATTATAGCAAGTAGATACATAGGTCAAATTATTGGTAGAAATGAATATAAACATTTTAGTTTCAAATATTTAAGGACCTCACCAAAATAAAATGATGTCATCTGGCTATTTTTTTCATAGATAGGGTTTCATGGGTATTACGACTTATCAAGGTATTTGGCATTATTAAGACAATGAATTTCACATGCAGTAAGGTACCAAATTTCAACCTCAGCACTTCTTATAATATTATGACTCGATAAAATAGAGCCATGGCTCCATTGGAATCTACAACAATTTAGTTGTTATCCTCATATATAAGCAACATCATTATATATGGAGGGAAACAATAAAATTGACATAGAGATAAATTAGTCCCAACCTCTTATTAGTATTCTTACACAACGACTACTATTCCCCATGATGCTAAGCCCCATGATTCCTTAATATATTACTCAGTGATTCATAGTATATAATCAATGCCTTATTCTTTACTAATAAATACATGCAGTGATTTTCTTAATGAAACTACTGCACCTCATCATATTTGAGGACACCTATGTGCATGAGTAATTTCTAGTGATTTGAAATAGTATTTGGTTCTCTGATAGTAGTTTTCAATTTTTTTATTTAAAATAGTAGTTGGTTATCTAAAAAGTATAATGATTCATCAATAATTATATATAATGTAGTTATGTCATATTAAAATCTGATAACCTTAATCAAATAATACTAGTCTAACAGACATGTATAATAATGATTATAAACATCGGCCATGACATCTAGTTTTCCATAGTTATTTTCATGTACACATATTCAGTATATAATATAATATTATACTCAGGTTTTCATCATATTGACGTTTATAATAAATATAATAAATAATGTTAGATTATATAATAAAGATTATACTATAATATGACCAAATATCAGATTATACAATAACCACATGTTATCCAAAAACCCAACACAAAACTCTCTATTAGTCACTCAATTCATATTTATAACCAAATCATTATTTTGTTCACCTGATTCTTAATATGAACATGCAAATTTTAAATTGTTTTGCCTACCTCAAAGATGGCGTCGAACATAACCGGCTAATCTCTCCTTTCTTTCCTCCATTTTCTACTCCTGTCTCCTCTTTTTCTTATGCTACTCCTTCCTACAATTCATATCCTCTTGAATCTTTTTGAAATATCCTATTTAATAATAGTGGCATAGCTTTAATTTTTTCTCTTATAAAGATTCTTTCCTCTCTTTTTTGTTTTTTTCATATTTAATTTTTTATTCTCTTTTTTAAAATATTTTTAACATAATTTTCTTTATTTAAATATTATTTTATCTTTAATAATAAATGACTTCCTTTTTTATTTAATATGCCTTATGTTTTATTTTAAAATAAACTCTTACAGAATACTTTCAAATTAATTCTTTCTTTTATATATATTTTTTAATATGAAATACCTAATTTTATAATTTTAAATTAAATTAAATTAACATTTAAGTAATTTAATGATAAATTCCAAAATTCATAAATAATAATATGTATTTTAATTTTTCCTTTATTAAATTTGCTTCTACGTGTATTAATGGCATGACATTATAATCATGCAAAGAGATTTAATGTAATATTTTACCTACTCTGGCAAATCATTTAAATAATACTCCACACAAGTATCAAACACACCATAAGAAATTAAATGCATTTCTACCATGACTAACTATTGTTTGTGCATGTAGAGTTTCACCAACTCTCTGTATACCTTTGATGTATCCATTGACATCACCCTCTCCAATGAATCTCTCCCTCTGACATGCTTGAGAGATGGATTCTCCTACATCCACCTCACAATAAAATAGGTAGTTAGACCATAATAGTCATGTTATATATTCATCATAAAATGTAGCTAAAATAAAAAATTAATGTGATCATAAAGTAAACCTTTACTTATAGCTAAATCATATCAGGGTGATCATGTAACCTAAGCAATATCCTATTGCCCCATATCAACATATATCTTTTAGCTTAGTTATAAATATCCAAATCTAAATTTGCCAGCTATGGATATCCATGGATAATCTAAATTTTTTGCTTGGTTAGGAATTAGGACGTAACAAAATGAGAGCTAAAAATGGAATAAGAATAGGCGAGGCTGGAGGTGAAGGTGAGAAACCCACAATGGAATAAACATATTAGATCATTTAATTATCTCATATTTAAATTAAAATAAATGAAAAAATATTCCTCTCACATGAAAATGGAAGTAGGAGTAGTGAAAATGTAAATGGAACAAAAGGATTTCCTAGAAACATAAATCTCCTCAAAAATTAGATTTGGTTCACTTGGTACAAATCCCATCAATGGGAATTTAAAGGCAAAGCTTGAAAACACCATGAGTTGCACACAAATATGAAAAGTGCATAATTTTAGTGAATTATTTATCTATGAATAAAATACACAAACCATGGAAGAAAATAAAAAATCTAGATAATGATCTCACCGAATTGATTCTACATCATTAATGAATCTAAAAAATTGCATATAGCACATAAATTTGCAACCAACCATTCCCAATAGCCAAAAATAATAATAAATATTTGATAATATAGAATTGTCACTTTTGTACATATTTTTCACCCATTATGGAAGTTGAAAATTATCCTTTAAACTAACACAACTTATAAAGTATAACTAGATTTTGTTCATATTTTCAATTAATTATCTAGGAATTTTACAAAATAAAAATTAATTGTGACATTTTATTTAATAAAAATAATTAATTCTAACAATAATTAATTTAACTAATGAATTAAAATACATAGCTTGATTTTGACGCTCTTTCATATAGATGTCAAATTTATTTGATGATCTTTTTTCCACTTTTTTTTTATATTAAATAATTACAAAATAATTAATAGAATTTAATAATAATAAGTCATCTAATTTATATTTTGGGCCATGTATTTTTTTCTTCTAAATTTACTCTTTGCATATTTTTCTATAGTTTTTTCTTGTCTATTGGGTGATAGAGTCAAATAGAGCATTATGGAGCATAGAACAATTTTATCAATGGAAATTTACCTAAATGGGTAGTATATTTTTTATGACAAAATTTCACTACAACACTTCTCAAATTGGTTTTAATACTTATTTTGTTTCTTCAAAATTTCATCAACCATCTCAACATGTTTCTCAACCTTCATCCCTTATTCTTATATTTTTTTTAAGTACATATAATGGTTCTATAAACACCTAAATTCTACCACACTTAGTGTTGTAATTAACTTTATTTAAAATCAACACACTAACTAAATCACCATTCCAAATATGAATTTCACACTAACATCATTTCCATCCATTTTTAAAAAAAATTATTAATCTATATTAATTAATTAATCATACACACATATTCCATAAAATTAATTAAAATTTATAATTTCCACCTCATGCAAACATCTTCCACACTTCTCTCAACCAAGTGTTGAGTCATCCAACTATTTCCTTGACTTCCTCAACTAGTTATTATGTCATCGTTAAATATTTAAAATACCATGGTGACTCACTCAACTACCTTGATCCATTCATGAGGATTCATTCAACTAAAATACCATGGTGACTCACTCAACTACCTTGATCCATTCATGAGGATTCATTCAACTAATAACTAACTCTCCATCTTAGTCTCACACACATGGGAATTAATCATCATCCATCATGATGAGGACTCAAATCCAGTCTTTGATAATTATTATAATTAAACAAATATGGATTTTCTCAACCATTCATTTTATCATCTAAAAATCTATAAATTGACATGTCATCCTCCATTTTCATCTTCCCCTTCAATATTTTTAAGTACTACCAAATTCATCTTATGCATCTATTGAGAATCTGAGTTGTTTACACCCATATGATTCTCAATTCACATTTGTTTGGATAAATGAATTGAGCACCCACATCCAATAAAGAAAGAGAAAATCATATGTTCATAGTGAAAAAGGTGATAAGTGTATTTTACATGTTTTTTAAGTATATTTTTATTTAGATTTATTTCAATATTATGTTTTAATTTAGATTTAGAATAAGATTTGCATTAGTTTCATTTCCTATCTTGCATTAGAACTCTAAATTTTTAGTTGTCATATTCTTTCACATCTAGTGGGACATTTGCCACATCCTATTCATCATTTTTTTCCTAAGTAAATAGTTATAAGGTTCCTTACCCATTTTTATTAAGTTAAAAAATTAAGATAATAAAACCTATATCAATAGGAAGACCAAAAATAACCCCATGGGCCTAATAGAGACAACAATTAAAAACCCCAATAGAACAACAAATTGACAAAACAACCAAAAAACAAAAAGAGACCAGGAATGAGAAACCTTTATGTTGACCACCACCCAAAAAACACCATAGCCATGCCACCAACACTAAAACTTCCAAATCGACACCAATGAACTATAGGCCTGCCCCAACCTCGACCACCCTACCATCTCATTCTTAGACTGCACTCATCATACCAACTATCACCAAACCTTCCATTCCCAAGGAGCCAATTGTTATATTAATTTCACTATCCACATCAAAACCCTTCTCTCAAAATATTTCCACATGCACTTCACACTACCACCTTGGTCTGGGATAATCTTCCCTCTAAGGCTTGAATATGCTTGCATGCTTAACAATCTATCTTACATGTGAGTTCATATTGCTCTATGCCTGGTAACATGCCCCTCACCCTTGAAATTCAAAACTAGAGATGATACTAGTTTTGTAGCCCCAAATAGTTTTAAGAGCATTTTCACTACTAATAAAAAACTAGGGAAAACTCAACCCTAAAAGGCTGACACCATAGATGTCAAAGGAGAGTGTAAAACTCCAATGTCCAATAATGGTACCTTCTACCCAAAAGGACCTAGATTTTGCAAATGACATTACAACTCATCAATGTGGGTGAGAATATGATCACAATGGTCAATCACATCAAGAAAATATTTGAAAGGGATCGATCTAGTAAAAAACAAACTTAGAAATGCCTTAAGACCCTACCACTCAAGCTTGAAATTCTCCACACCATCTTCAATACCCACATGAAAACCTTCCTAGATCAATATTTGTGAGACCTCCATGATTAAAATTTTATCCTTAGATGAAAAAAGGAAATTCCCTACAAAGGCCAAATAAACTAATGATTTTAACTTTACTCAGCATAAAGAGTCAAAAAAAAATCCCACTACCTCCTTAATTGCATGCAAAACATTACTAACTTGGATAATAAATGTGTTTCAACTTGGCATCAGAGACACATCCCTAAAATGCCATCTCCCTCTTATCCACAAAAACACATAATGGAGGCTCACATAAATTAATTTTAAGCATCTAGTCCATGTTATTTATCTAGATACCACCATTTTTTAGAGTTACATACACTTGGAAATGGGCCCCTATTGGGATCAAATAGCCATGCCAACATCTTGACACAATGATTTATTTGATGTGAGGTTGGAAAGGGACATCTCCCATATAGAGACCTTTTATATTATCATTAATAATCATTAAGACAAAAGGTCACATGATTTCCATTAAATGGTGGGCTTCACATCCTAAGCCTCCCAATGATTATCATAATTAAGAGCCACCATTTGATCAATGTCTTTATTGGATAATTTGTCTACCATTTGGTTAGCCTCATGAAAGTAGTGTATATCCTCCCACTCTGAGAATGTGGTAAGACATTCCTAAGACCTATCTAGGATATTCTCCAAATTTTAGAATCTCACTTTACCATTCTGTAATGCCTCGATGATTACCATGGAGTCACCTTTAATAATAATTAGATTGATCATGTATTAACAAGCAAGCTCAAACCCTAAAACTAGAGCTTGAGCCTTTGTTTCATTATTTTAACCATCCACAAGTTCCTTATATGTTACTAAAATAATCAAACTAACACAATCCATGATGATACAATAAGTACCTGATATGCTAGGGTTCCCTATGGTAGCCCCATAAAAATTTAGTTTGAATTTGAATATGGGAGGCGGTTCCATTTAGTCTTCCTAGCTTGTTTACTATATTTTGACATGTTTGATCCATTAATATGGGAACCTCAATCCACTACCAAGAAGAAACCATTTATGAATCCCAAGCCAAAATCCCACCTATAAATCTCTTGGCATGTGAAGAACCAACCTCAGACATAGATAACTCAACTTTCCTGATAATATCTTTGAAGGAATTAGTTCAATCTTCAAAGATTCACCCATTAAATTCTTTCCAAATGGACCAAATTAAGATCTATGGGAAAGCTTTCCATAAAAAAGAGAAGGTATCATTTGTTGATCCCATTAGCTAGATAATGAAAGCCTACTTTAAATTGTTTGAAATGGCCCAGTACCAAGATAATTTTTTGCACAACCACCCCCAAGCTTGCCTCATAAATGTGCATTAAAAAATCAAATGATTAACATATTTTTCCTTTGCTTTGCACATTACACACATGGATGGGCTTGAAAATCCTATTTTTTTAAACCTATGATTAGTGAGGATACACCCTTGAACAATCATCCATGCAAAAGCCTTGAATTTTAGGAGAATCATTTTGTTTTAGCATAGATATTTGGTCCATCCATAAGATGAGTCCATTTATTTTACCATTTTATAAACCATATTAATCATAGAACGCCCTTTTTTGGCACCCACCCATTAAACATGATCTATATTGGATTTGATGAAGATTTCCCTACTTTATAGAATATTTGATAATTGCATTTTTTTCATTGTTAAAAATAAGCACCCTGTCAAGAATCCTCCATGTCCCAATAAAAAACCTTGCCTCCTCCATTTGTTCTAGGTAATCTCTCACCTTATCACCCCACAAATTCCTCAACACCATTTATACCTCTCCCATGTCATGATTCTCATTCAAAGGCTCATGACCATTCTATGAGTCTACCCAAAATTCTGCCATCCTCCCATCATTAATCACCCATGAAAAATGGTCTTTTATGATAAAATGAAAATTTTGAATAAAATTCCATAGGTCTTACCCTTTGGGAGGATTTCTCACCTTCAATATGTTAAAAGGAGAGAACTCACCAAATTATTTATTTTGAATAAGTTTGTTCCATTTTTCTTGAGTTTGGGTGACCATACCCCACACCAACTTGAAACCAAGAGTAAGATTCTAGATGTTGATCATTTTTATACCAGTCCCTCCACTCACTTGAGGAAAACAAACCTTTTCCCATTTAACCAAAGGAGTCCTCTTGGCCTCTTGAGTGCCTTTATAGAGGAAATGGTTTATAATTATATTAATTTTAGACATAATATTCTTAGGATGTTGCAGAAAAGACATGGTGTAGATATGTAACGTGCTTATAACTGAGTTTAAAGGGTTATCTTGTCTACCAAATAAATCCATTTAATTTTCCATTCTAAGATCTTAGATTGAAAATCTTTAAGAATATTTTCCCATAAGGGATATTTTCCCACTCCCAAAACATAAGAACTATAAGGTACTTGGTCAGTAGCTTACTAATTTTAAATTTTAAGGTCTCAGCAATTTCCTCATATAACATAGGGGGAGTATTGAAGAAGAAAATCTCAAATTTGGCTAGATTTATACACTCACCCAGGGCCTTTTCATAATCCACCAAAATTTTATAGAATGAATTATCTTATTACAGAGTAGGGATACCAAAGAGATAACATCATTATCAAATTCTTGATGTGTGAATCTTGGCATGCCAGTAGTAGCCTTGATTCCTCTAATCTCACCATCTCTATCAAAACCAAAAATTTGCGTGGCCTAAAGCTTCAGCCATAAGGATGAAGAGGAAGAGAGATAGAGGTTATCCTTTCCTTAGACCTTGGGAAGCCTCAAAATAAGCATGATGGTTCATCATTTATAAGGATAGAGAATCTAGGACTCAAAATACAACTGTAAATCCAGTTACACTAGTTTTTTTAAAACTAAATGCTTCCAAAATATTCATTAAAAGTATCCAATTCACACTATCATAAGATTTGATAATGTCTAACTTAAGAATCATCCATTTGGTATGTCCCATGGCTAAATAATGAATAATCTCATGAGTTATGTTGACATTGTATATAAATGAAAATATAATTGACATATTAATCAATCCTACCTTGGAGAAGATAAATCATACTTACACTTTTGATTATTGATACATTATATATTTGAGGTCATGACCAAGATGGATCCAATAGACCTAAACAAGGGATATCTTACCATAAGAACATCACTAGAGAGGGTTCCAAAGCCTTTATTCAAGCAACACTATGCAATAACCCTAGTTAGGTCCTATGTTTTCATATTTACAAAGTATATGTAAATTAAAGTAAAATATAATCTAGTGCTCACCAAACTTTATGGCACAAAGTGGGGGTAACAAATATAAGTGTTAAACATGCATAGGATAATCCTAATTAAGTTATGTATAGATAAAATCCTAATGCATAGAGAGAGTAATATATTCAAAAACCATTACATATACTAGTTTTATCTACTAAAATAGAGTAAATTTAGAGATACTTACCTTTAAGATGAACACATCGAGACTCAATCTATCCCTTGGCCAAAGGTGATTCAAAATAGTTTTTTATGGTTTATAAGGATCACTAAGAAAGGCCTAAGCATCTAATACTTTTCCACAAGACAAGATTCTTCTCCAATTATAAACCCTAAGTAATAACTCCTCAATTAGAATGTTCAAAGATAAAATTGTAAAGAAGCACAAATGAATAATTAACTTTATTATCTCTATAAAAATTGGTGAAATGAATGTGTATATATAGTTGAATCTAACCCTAAAACTTTCTAAAAGTTTAACTGATATGTTTGGCCCAATTTGAATCTATATTGTTAATTGATGAAAGCAAGTTAATTATCGATCTAGGTTGGCCAAGGCCAACCTATACCATTAATTTGAAAATATCAATTTGAATACAAAGTTGGCCTAGGCTAATAGTGTATTATAAACTATCAAAAAGGGTTTTTGGCCTAGGAAGGGGATAAGTAAGATGGTGAATTACTTGGAGGAGTGTTTAAGATAGGTGTTAAAGCTTAAGTAAGTGTATAAGATAAGGTTGAATTGATAACAAGTAGTGTTATAATAAAAAATAATCCTATGATGCACCAATTATCTACCTACCCCTTTCCTAGTGCACCCTTTATGGTGTACACTCAAAGAGATTGAGACTTGATAGTTTCCTACTAGAGAAAAAGCATTAGTATTTGATAAAGTTTGAAATATTATGTGTATATATATGACCCACTCAAATCTCATCACGTGTCACTTATGTGGAATAGGGGATGGTGCTTTGATAAAAGAACATAGCAACACACAATGCTAAATATAAATAAATTGTAGTATTTTAAATCATAAAATAACTAAAAGTAAATCGTTGAAAAGGAAATAATTGAAAATTAAAGTAATGTATGTGTACCTTGACTTACCTTTATTTTTGGATGGTTATTTGTTGTGTTTCTATTTTTGGTCATGGAGGGTGTAGAGACTGCTTTGGACAAACCCAAGGATACAAAACTAAAGAATTAAAAAAAATAAAAAAAGCCAAGATAACTAGCATGGTATAGGCATGATGTACTTGGAAATTTGGTAAGATAGGGTGACAAATGCTAAGTTAGGAACAAATTTCCAAGTCAAAATTTAGAGTAAATTGGGTAACTAAAAATCCAAGGCTACTAAATAATCGAAAATCTCAAACAAGTAAACCTTAAGTAAGAAAGGCAAACAAACCAAGTCAAACCAAGGATACAAGTAAAAATGATAATCAAACATAAATGTGAAAGTAGTAACAATCCTTACTTAAACAAAGATGGACAAGTAATGGTAAAAAAATATGGATGAGAGAGCAGTAACAATCCTTACTCAATCATCAATGAAAAAAGTACATAAAAGGGAAAACAACATTTATGTTAGAAGTAACAAACCAACCTCACTCAACAATGGAAAAAGTATATGAATATAGAAATAGACATAGCTGTTCGAAAAAACAAGGTACAATAATGGGAAAAAAATAACCAAGGCAATTCCAAAGATGTAAAGAAATGGTATAAATAAAGTAATCCATAATCACTTAAGGATATTGATTGCTATAAATATAGATAAAACTAAAACAAAGTAGTGATACCATGTTTTGAAGATGTGAAGAAGAGGGAATATAGAAGTTGGAAAAAATATTTAGAATTAAACTTACTCATCAAGGGGGGAAATGAAATGGGTGGTGGGGAAAATGAAATAAACATTATGGTAGAGAAACTCTTTATTAAAGTCAAGACACTTAAATTAGGTTTGTCAAAACAAGAGGACCATTGACATTAAGGAATATAAATAACTTTTACTAACCACACAAATATTAGGTCATCAAATGAAGTATGAATATCATCCCATGAAGGTTAAATGCATGAAAATTAAAATAGACCAACCTTCCCACAACGTGTACCCCATTCCTCAAACCCATTACAGAGGCATTGATATATTAAGAATATTAGGTACTTGTATGAGATAGTAGGTAGCACCATATATTTTTTTGAATTCTCGTATCCCAATCTACTATCCTACTTCACCCAATGGACCTTGGGTCTATTAGGAGGCTAATTGTGGAGTTTATGCTTCGATTAGAGATAGTATATGTGTTATTAATCATGTATTTTAGTGTGATTTTTATTTTTGATTACATGTTGCATTTTGATCATTGTTTTTTGTTTCAAATTATTTATATTTTAAATTTTGATGGATTTTTCTACTCCTCCATATGGATTCAAAGAACCAAACATGGGTGCTAAAAATTACTATCATTTGAAAACTTTGGACTTGGTTTCTAAAAAAGAGAACTTAGAGAGTATGGTGTCTAAGAGTATTGTTAATTCATATGAAATAAAAAATTTATCTCAATTTCAACCTTGTTTTATCCAAAGTGGAATGAAAGAAAAGGAAATGAAGTGGAATGAAGCATGAAACAATTTGAATTACTTCAAATCGTAAAAATTATGACAAAAGGAAGAAAGGGATACAATGATAGGTGAGTACAATTCCTCATCATAATAATGTATGGAATTGTAGGTAAACATGCTAGCATATTTTTTGTGCAATTTTTATCTACAAAATAAATTAAAACCAAAGTTGATAACAAGGGATTATAAACTTGTAGCCAGTTTTTATCATTTTAGAAAAGGAATGCTTGGTTGAACAAAGGATGTTTTGGGAATAAAATAGTGATTTTATGAGATCTTGGTCCCATCCATGGTCTTGCACTAAAAATAATAAAAAATAAACCTAAGAGGGTGAAATAAATGCAATACATACATACATACATACATACATACATACATACATACATACATACATACATACATACATACATACATACATACATACATACATACATACATACATACATACATACATATATATATATATATATATATATATATATATATATATATATATGTGGTATTTTTGATGAGGTCCTAGTCTTATCCATGGTATTACACTACAACTCATAAAATAAAAATCGAAGAGGGTGCAAAAAGCATTAGAAAATGATAAATCAATAAAATTGAAAGGAATTTGTGAGGAAGAACAGGTCCTATCCATGATATTACAATGAAACTCATGAGAAAAAGAAGCCAAAGGACCAAGATAAGCAACTAAGATATGTGGAAAGGAAAACTATTGCAAAGGGTGAGACCTATGTAGAAATCCTTAAAAAAGTGTTAGTAGGATAGCATATAAAAGTATAATAATAAGTTAAATATCTAAGAAAAGTATTTATTTAATAATTATGTATTAGTGGGTTCCTTGAAAACATGGCCTTAATTATTTTAGATATAATAGGTTCTAGGTTCGAGAATATATTTCACTAAATTATGTCCCCACCATTTCTTAGCATATTTTCCTTCTTTATCATGGGTATAGTCTAATTTAAGGACTATATCATCAACATTGAAAATTTGAAATTTAACCTTTTTATTATGTTGCTTGGTGATGTTATCCTTGTATTGGTGATTATGTTATAGAGCTGTTAGAAGGTGTTCATCAAGAAGATCAAGAGCATAAGGTGAACTTCTAATAGGAGGACAAACTTAGAGACATAGAATAGCATGAATAGTGGTTCCCTAGTGGCAGTATGAATGTTAGTATGATAGGCCCAAAGTATAAGATATAAATGAAGATGCCAATCTATGTGATTTTCATGAATGGCCTTTTGAAAGATTTCATTTAAAATTCTATTTGTGGCTTTAGCTTGGTCATTACACTATGGATGATAAGGTGTGGTGAATTTATGGAGTATTTTGAATTTAGCACATAATTACTTTGCGTCCTTGTTTTTGAAATTGTTTCCATTATCAAAAAAGATAGTATGGGGAAATCCAAAATGATAAATGGTTTGGTTAAGGATAAACTTGGAAATAGCCATTCATATGACCTTGACTAGAGGCATGGATTCTACCCATTTAGTAAAATATTTAGTAGTAGTGATGATAAAAACATGCCCATCTTGTGATCTAGGTAGTATACCGATGAGATCTAATCCCCACCTAGAAAATGTCCAAGGAGATTCTATAGTTAGGAGCTCAGCTAGTGGTGAATGGATTAGATCATCATGGTGTTGTCAAGTACTACACTTTTTAGCGAACTCAATAGCATCCTTTTTGAGAGTAAGCCAAAAGTATCCCATACATAGGCATTTGCATGTTGTAGCATATCCACTACAATAACCACTATAAATTCCCTCATGTGCTTATTTAAGGAGAGGAAGGACTTGTTCTTTCATTACATAGTAGAGAAGGGTACCTTCAACATTATGATAATAAAGGGTGTTATATTGAAAGACGTATTTGAAGGCTTGTTTGCAAATTCTAGTCTTTTCATGAGAATCTGTGTCTAGAGGATAAGTTTGATGTTATAAAAATTGGATAATGTCTTTATACTATGGGCTCTATTGAATGGTGACAACCTAAATATGATAGATAAGTGAATCTTGTGTTTGGACATAATATGGGGACTTTCTTATTTGAATAGAAAATAAAGAATCATTGAGAAATTGATGTGGATGAAACACAGATGTCGAAGAAGTAAGAGAGTCAGTGATAGATTTTTCATCTCTTGGAATGGGATTGATGGTAAAAGAAGTGAACTATTTGGTGAGGGTAGTGGAATTTGATGATAAGCAATAATATTTTCACTTTTACATTGAAAATCACCATTAAACTAATGATAAATGAGTTGGGAGTCACCTAAAGCATCCAGATATGGAATATCTAAGTTAAGTGCCACTCTCAATATTCAGATTAATTCTTCATATTATACCATGGTATTAGTGACATCAAAGGTAAGATGAAATAGTTATCTAATAACTTCCCTAAATCAAAGTGGAGGGTCTAGGTGTCTTCATGAAAATTAATGTTGATTTAGGGAAGTTATTAGATAACTATTTTGGATTTAGTATTATTGAGAATGACATAGGTATCATCTTAATTACTTGCTTCTAAATCAGTAGTGAAGTTGCGAAATTAATCTTAAATAGAGATATCCTGAATGAGACCTTCAATATAGATAATGTTATCATCAGGAAGACTATCTTGAATTTAATTGGTAGTAGGTATAGTTTCCACTATGCATTTGTTACCAATGATGTTCCCTTTGAAAAAAATTTGGGTGATGATGTGAAGGTTAAATTCCATTAAGAGAATCATCCACTTACCAATTCTATCTCCAGGTAGAAAAGCTTTGGATAAAAAGTGATGAAGTGGACTGGAATGAACAATGACATAAGTAGTTTGATAAAGCATGTAGTGATGAAGATTTTTATCTATAAACTATATACTGATGCAATCACATTCTACTTTGTTATAATGTTTTTGTAATTGATGACCTCAAATAATATAGTATAGAGCATATTCTCTTCTGGTATCATATTGTTGGGTAAGCATTACCCCAACTGATACGGGTGTAGAATAAGTGTACAAAATTAAAGGATGATCATTATAAGGTGGACAAAGGGTAGGCAAATGGAGTAATGATTATTTCATGTTGTCAAATTACTTTTGACAAGGATCGGTCCATTCTAAATCATTACCTTTCTTAAGAAGGGAATTATCAAAATAAATGTGATAATCCATTTCAAAGATAAATCATCAAATTTTCCCAAGCTTACAAAAATAAGTATGAATATCTAGAATGGAGTGAGGAATATGCATGTTTACTATAACATTTATTTTAGTGGGATTGACATCAATATCATAAAAAGAGTATAATAACCCTAGTAATTTACCAGATGTAATGCTAAAAACACATTTGTAGGGATTAAGTCTGACTTTATATTTGATGAGTCGATCAAAGATGATGGCAAGATCAAAAAGATGGATTTTATGACTTTTAGATTTGGAAATAAGATCATCTACATATGTTTCCACAATATTATGGATAATGTCATGAAAATTTCTGGTTATATCTTGTTGATAGGTAGATCCAAAAAAAATTAAGGTTGAAGGGCATTTTGACATAGCAATAAGTGCTCCATTATGTATTGAATGTTATCTTGTATGGGTATTCAGGGGTGATAAGAATTTGATTGTAACCTAAAATAACTATCCATGAGGAACAAAATTTTGTATCTAGTAGTGGCATCGATATGGCATCTATTGAAGGTAATGGAAAATTATCCTTGGGACAAGTGAGGTTGAGATTATGGAAGTCGATGTAAGTGTGAATAAACATGGTAAAAATTTTGTGAATGGGAAAATTTTTTGACACCCATTCAAAATAGTCCATAGGTTTGATAAACTATACATCTAATAGTTTGATAATTTCTTTATGGCATGGGGTGGAAAATGCGAGAGGAAATTTCCACTTTTTTCCTGAATGAGTTTGGTTTTGGGGTATGTAATTATGTTGTGCACCCTAATATTAGTATTGATGCCAGGAATGTCCTCATATGACTAAGAAAAAGTCTCATAATATTTATTAAACAATAGACTAATGTTAACATGCTTGATTGGTGTGATTTTTATAGAAATAGTGATAGGTCGAGGATATGATGGTGTGCCATATTTTATTATTTGGGTTTTCTCAATAAGCATAACATTTTTGACTTGAAAATTTTATGGTGCATTGGGAAGAGAGGAAATGGTATTATTTTTAGGATAAATGCTAGCAATGAAGATGTTAAAATGAGGAGCCTTTTTGTTTGAAATTCCCAAGTATTTGATGTTACTAAGGAAGTTGATATTCTCGAGCATGGATAAATTTAAGGATAGCTTCATCACTAGGTAATATAGGTATATGTCCATAATATTCCACATATACTTCAATATCAATGATTTTATTACCATGGTAGTTATATTTAGAGTGTATTTGGTGTACATCTATGGCCTTGGTATCAAGACTGATCTTGAGAGTAGGTAGGACTATGGAGGAAGGTTGATTAGGTTTAATTGGTTAGTTTTTGAATAATTGATGGGGAGAGGATATCATAGATTTATTGGTGTGATAGAAGTTATATAAGGTTCCAAAATTTATTAATATGAGAGAGTTAAGATTTGTTCAACCACCTGAAGAGCATCAAAGAGTGGAAAATTAATTGGAGGTACATGACCTTCATGTTCTAACTCAATATCCATGGAAACAATATGAACATCATAGTTAAAAACATGTATTTTCGCTAAGTTTTTCTTGTAATGTTGAACATCCAAGACTCTTTATTGATCTTGGGTAATTATCATCATAGGTTGGATATATAGTACATTTTTGTGCCTCTAAATGAATTTTGAAAGGTAAGATGCCTAGATTGCTAGATTTATGTGGTGGCACGCTTAAAGGGTCTTAAAATAACATGGCCACTCCATAGTCATTTCAATTGAAATCATATTTAGTACAATATGCTTCATGTGTATTACATAGAGGAGGGAAATTAGTGATCTCATTGATAAGAGGGATGGTACGATCATGAGGTAACAAAGAAGGAGGAAGACACTTTGAAATGTATGGAGGTAGCTTGATAGTATTGCATGTGTTTTTAAAATCATTTAGTGCATAATCATTAGCATTGGAGAGATTGACTTGTAAATATGGATTCATATTGATGAATTCAAGTAAAGGTACACTATTAATTTTTAAAATAGTGGGAATCTGATATTGAGATTTAGGATTGAGAATTTGAATACTCCATGGTTTAGGATCAACTTCATGTTTATATCATTTTCCATTATGAAATAACTTATTACATTTGTTCTCGAAAGAGGCAATAGACCTCATGTGATGGGTCCATGGGCGTCCTATGAGTATATTATAAGATAATGGTAAACTGAGGACCATAAGCTTAGTACATATAGTTTTGGGTCCAATATTAAGAGGGAAACAAATACAACCAAGAGACTTTTGATTGGTATTGTCAAATCCACATGTTAAATGAGTTTACGTGAGATTATCTTTATTATATCCAAGTTTTTTAATGATCCAAAGAAATGTCACATTAGTTTTTGACCATTTATCTACTAGTACTTTGAAAATGAGGGTGTTATAAATGGCTATTTTGATAAATATATGTGGATCATCAGCTCAAAAATGAATTTCATCATTGATCATATATACTTCAAGGAACTCTATGGAAGGTTTTGAAGAAGCACAAATAGATTCAATGGTATGAAGTTTTGTTGGTTGAGGCTCGTGAGAAGGTTGTTCCTCTTCTAAAGAAGATGGTTCTTCAATTTCTTGGAGTTGTTGCATTAGGAATTTATGATGATAGGGAGAAGTGTGAATTAATTACATGAGAGTAATTTTTTAAGACAGATTTGAGTTTTTCTAATCAATTCCAATGAGTTTTGAAAGAAGAAAAACCAACATGAGGCTTAGAAGGTAAAATATATTTAAGAAGAAGAGATGTAGTTAGAGGTTTATATTGAGGAAGTTGTTCCTCATTGTAGTCATATACAATGTCAAAATTAGTAACTTGAGTGTGACTTGTGACACCCAACCCATAGGTCCTTCTTACTTGCTTACATAACCCTCATAGGCTTCTTTTCATTGATTCCCATTAATTCTTAGCCTTTTAGACCTTATCCAAACTATTCTAGACTACTCTCTCCATGAAAAATCCATCCCCCTAGGTCCTAGACTCTCAAGACAATAGCACCAGACTTGGATACTAGCACCAAAACCTAGGGTTCCTAATTTTGGCACTCTTGTCCAAGTCCATTTTGAGCCACAATGGTCATATTCTTCTAAATCCTTATCATCAATCATGTCAGCCTGATGTGAATTCATTTAACCCACGACCAATAAAACACCATAAAAGTCCATTCAAAGTCCATTTAGAAGGGTTGGTAATTATTATCAATCACAAAGAAAGAATACAATCAAGACCACTTAAGCAATCTTCCTTATTCTTTGCATATAGACAACCAATACTTTTGCAAGCACATCCAAGCTTTCAAACAAGTCCCTAGTCACACTCAAGCCTAGAAATTTTGAAATTCTTGCATCTTCATATCATAATCACACAAAGCACTACAAGTGGGAGAACTACATTGGCCTTGATCCCACTTCAGAGTATTGGTATGTAGGCAGCATGCCCACACATGGGGTGTGATCGCACGCTCAATGCATATTATAAACTAACCCATTTTCCCCAAAGTGATTCAATATCATTTATCAAAGCATGAAGAAGATCCAATGTTTGAATACTAAATCACTCCTACAATAATCTCCATAAACATTAGATAGTCAAAACTTCATAAATAGGGTCACACAGGCATAGAAAGTAAAACCCAAAAAGCTTAAATCTCCTAGATAATAGCACCCAGGTTAGATACTAGTGCCAAAACCTAGGGTGTCTAGTTTTGGCACTCCTATCCAATCATAAAATTAAGTCTAGATTCCTATTTATGATAGTGTTTTAATCCCACAGTAAATTTTAGGTTCTGTAACAACCATCTCAGTCAATTTCTAGCTAAGTCTTATTTTCTTCCCCTGATTTACTATTTTTAGAAATATTCAAATTATAATCAAATCATACAAATTAGTAGCTTATTTATTGCATTATTCTTCATTGATTTCTTAATATAGTCCCTTTAACTAAAATAGGAATAGGACTCCAATATTCCAAAAAAATTTAAATCATTCAGTGAACTTGAATTACTTCATTTGCACACAAAAACCCTAAAAACCCTAGGGTAAATTATTTTTGATTTTTTCCAATGATTTCCTCATTTTTATTAAATTTTAAAATAAAAAATATTAAAATTAATTGAAATTTTGATCATTAATTTCATTCAAACCTTAGTTGCACATATTAGGTCTTTTTGCACACAAAAACCCTAGAAACCCTAAAAAAAATTCTTTTCTAAATTTTACAATATTTTTTAGATTTTTTTTTTTTAGATTATAAATATACATTTTATTTCAAAATTCCATAATCAAATTTCAAAATAATACTGTCAAACCCTAGTTATCCATACTAGGTCCTTTTACATTAAAAACTCCTACAAACCTTAGGACTAATTTGTTGCTAATTTTAGAAATAATTTTTTGATTTTTTATTTGCATACTTAAATTAGAAATTAGCATCAAATTTTAAAAATTCATAGTAATTTTCTAAAAAAAAAAAAAAATCTCAAAACCCTAGTTTCATCCACTAGGTCTTTTCAAATCACTAATTTTCCAATTAATTTTTTTTTAAGCTTGCATATCTAACTCAAAAACTCACTTTCAATTATCAAATTTCATATTAAAATTTAAAAATATTATATTTCAAAATCCTATTTGCATGTACTAGCTCCTATTTACTTCTTACAGTATCACCTTACACCTCAAATCAGATAACAAAAATGGATCTCACTTATTTGCCAATATTTCTTACATTTTAGCAAATAATAAGGAAACTATACTTGGTCCTATCATGTACATGAATGATGAAGTTTATCATATGCTAATACAAAGCTTTATTCTTTGCATTTCATGTTTAATTTTTATAATATGGGATGATATTAAGAGAGTTATTGTTAATAATGTTAAGATACCTCCTACCTCACCTCCCTTAGAGCCTCTATCCCATACCGAGTTATGTTGCATGGTCTATTTAACCCTTCCCCAGGTCACTACCCATCACTAGATATCCCAATTTAATCCATTTATCCCTTCACCACCTCCACCTATTGACTATCTATGATCCCCTTCCGTACTTACTAGTAGTCCTATATAGATAGTAGATAATGTGATTAGAGTTGTTACTCAATGTGTTGCCATACCTCCTCCACCTAGTTAGGAGCCCCATAACCCTCCTATTCCTTCCCATCCTAGGCCTAACCCACCTACACTGGTAGATCCACACAAGGCTTATGATATTATTGATCAGGTGAGAAATACTCCAGCTAAGATTTCCATGTTAGAACTGCTTTAGAAAGCCAATGTTTTCCAAGATATTCTTTATCAAGAACTCACTCAGACTCCTATGCACATTGATTTTGAGCCTTCTTATTTTGAATTAGTGGTCAATATAGAAGATGCAATTTATTTTTATCATGAGAATATACCATCTCAGATAGTTATTGATCAAAATTTACCACTATTTATACAAGCTCAAGTCAAAACCAGTGCAGTTAAAAGAGTCCTAGTTGATAGTGGTTTTAGAATTAATATATGAAATATCACATTATTAAAGACTATGGGCATCAATATGGCATCCATACAAACATCATATAATAATATTAGAGGGTTTGATGATATACATGTTGACCAATTTTGACTTTTAGGTCAAAATAGGGCACCTTGAGTTAAAAACTTCACTTTTAGGCATGTAAAAGGGTGAAATATGTTTTTATAAGGTGTTTCATAGGTTAATTAGTGTTAATTGATGTTGTACTAGCTTTGTTTAAGTGTTCTCTAGGTCCTTTTATCATTTTTAGTCATTTTAAAGGGTCTAAATGATGCATTTAATGCTTTGTATAGGTTTTCTATGATTTTTGAAAGTTAAAAAAGATTATTTCATCACCCATTTGTCCTTAAAATTCTTTATAAATCTGAAATAATTGAATAAATAGTAGTTTGTTCAAAAAAGGGTAGTTTTCTTGACCAAAGAGTGAGAAAATGACACTTGTACAGCTCCTTGGGAAGTGGGCCACTTAGAAAACGTGGTGGTGTGACTCTTCACCTTCCAAAATTTCATATCCACATTTTTTTATATAAATTGTATAAAAAATTCATTTTCAACTCATTTTTCTCTCTATTTCTTTTGGCATGCAAAGGAAGGTCAACTTCAAGCACTTGGTATGAAAGGTACAAGAAAAGTTGGAAGGATTAATTCTATAGGTGGATTTTAATATTATTCCTCTCCACATCCATAATAATAAATTATATTTTTTTTCCTTCTCTCTCATGAACCATCAGTTTGAATCTTGGCAGCCTTTTATAAAATTGCATCCAAGAGAGATGTATGTTTGCATATGTTTCTTATTTCCAAGAATATAGGGAGATATGTGAGTTTTATGAGGTGGTTTAAGGTGTGAATTAGTTACTCTCCATGATTTTTCAACCATCCAATACTTCTCTCTTCATGCCCTTGAAGGAGGATTCTAAAACGGCTCGTTTTCCAAGTTTGTAGTTATGGGTGTATAGTCTGAGTTTCAAAACATGGAAAGGAGATCCATAGAGGTTTCAACATGTTTTAAAATTTATTTCATTTATTTTCCATTATGATATATCAATTAGCCCTCTTAAGATAATTTTCCTCAGTTTTCCTTGCTCACTGCTTTGCATTTACAGTCATCTTGCATAGGGTTTCAAGAGGTTGTACAGATGTATAAATGGAATGACCCATAGTTTAATGCATGTTTTAAGTTATATAATACTCTATATACTTATATTTCATGATATTAATACCTAATATGCCATAAAAATGAAGGTTTTCACTATAAACTATGAGTTGACTATTTTGGGCTCACAATCCCTAAAAGTGAAAAATAGAGGTCCTAAGGCTTTTTTTAGATGATGTATGTCATTATAGAAGAGGTTTAAATGCTATTTTTTAATTTAATTTGATATCCATATCTATCAATAACACTCATTCCAAGTTTGATGGAAAAAAGAGGAGTGGAATTCGAGTTTTGAGACCTCTCAAAATGGCTAAAAATCACTAAATGGTGACAATGAACTCTACAGGAATTGAATGACAAATTGGTCTTGCACTCCAACTGGATGAACTTAAATCATGCAAGAAATTTCAAACCATACAAAATGGTCTAAATATCATCCTTGAGCCAAAATTATAGTGACAAATTAGAATTTGATGTTTTGAGATTTTCTGAGCCTTTCCTTGTCTGTACACAAACCTGGGAAGGAGCACCTACAGCTGGGTTAGTGAACAATGAGTTAGAAGTTAGAATTTAGACATTGTTTTGATCCTTAAAGGATAAAGAGAGTTTTTTTTTATTTCAAATAAATTCATGAGAATATATGGCACTATCTAACAAACCCTAAACACCACCTAATCACCTACAGTAGGCCTAAAGCATGACTATGATAGTCAAGATAGAGGCATTCTCTTTGAGGTCCCAAGCATGAGATGATGCTAGTTTAAAGGATCATAAGAAAAGTATAAGCATTAGGATGATATTATAACCTAATAATCATGCTAATAATTTCCTTAAAACATAAAATGACCCATATCATTCCACTTATAGGCAGGTTGAAAGTGTCTCAGTCCAAATAAATAGTGAGTTTAATCTTGAGAATAGGTCATGAACTAGTGTAAAGGAAATGAATTCAAACTTGGAAAATTGATGTAGGATCACTAATATGAGTTTAAAACATAAAATTAGGTTTGTATTATTTCCTTAAATCCAAAATAAACTTGTGACAACCTACAGCCAAGCATAAAACAAGTTTTCCCCCTTTTTAGGCATTATAGGCCTAATTCATGTTTCCCAAGAGCATAAGAGGTGTGTGAAGGGGAAATTTAAATATATAATTATTTTAACACATAATTAAAGGTATTAATATCCCATAACATATCACAATAAATATCAAATCATTTTTTATTTCCAAGGGCATCATATACCCTACCCACCCCAAACTATGCTTTCATAAAAGTCTGCCTTGAAAATATAGAGAGTTAGAGGACCAAACGGAGGATTTGAGAGATAAATTTTGTTAAATATTAACCTTATTAGCTATATAATATTATACAATAATAATATTTTATTATTTAATATGGAAAACACTCACTATTTTGTCTCAGACTAGGGACAGTTTTGGTGTGCATGAAGGTGCCAGTTTTGGGGAAAAAGATGAAATATTGAACCATAAGGATATAAAGGGTAATTTTATTATTTTATAATATTTATTTGACCTAAATAAACTTATAAAACTTTATTTTAGGGTCTTTAATCATAAAATGTGTTCCAACAAAGGAGGTTTGCAGTCAGGGGTGAAAGGAATCCTTAGGCCTAAAAGCCAAATTGCGGGTCATTCTCATTTTTGGTATTTTACATGACTTAAAACTTATTGGGAAATGTTTTAATGGGTATAAAATATTTTTTTGATCCATTATAGGTAAAATTAATCTATTGGAGTGTTAATTTGAGTCTCAAACGGCAAGCAGGTCTATTGGCAAGGTCTAGGCCTAAGGCCAAACAAGGGTAAGTTTTCATTTTTTGATCTTAAAGAGATAAAAAAAATATGGGAACATGTTTTTGGGGCTCCTATACAGGTTTTTGGGTCATTTTTTTAAAATTAAATTTATCAAAAGACTAATTCCTGGCTTTGAGGCTCTCAAACCCTCACGAAAGGCCTAAAATGGATCAAATGGTCAACTTCAAATGCTTGGAACTTCCATCATATATTTAATGGGACATATAGATGTTTGGAGATGATGGATAGGGTCATTAATAAGACACAATTGGAATTTGGAGAGGGTTCTAATGTCTATTCCTTATGAAAAAATGTTAAGACCATAAACCACTCCAAACCCTCTCAAACCCTCTTTTTAAACCTGATGGTAGAAACCAAGATGAAAGTGCCTCTAGATGGATGAATTTTACCATAATTTTAAAATAAAATTTGTTTAAAACTCCAAGAGGATCACAATCATGGCCTTGGTTTGTATGGAAATATGTAGAAACAAGATTTTTATCATTGTTTTGTGTGTTGTGCAGGCTACAGGATGAATTAAGAGATGAAAAAAACTTTGGGAGAAATATTTACACTTTATATAAATCCCAAAATTAAACTCATCTCATTAAATATCATCTAAGTGTCCCAAACAGACTTTCACTTGCAACCAGTCCAGTGAGCCAACTAGTGGAGACTTAAGAAAAATGGCAAATATTCATTTTGGGATCCTTTTAAGGCCAATTTATTGTAATTGATGGTATTATAACTCCTTAAACATGTAATTTCACCTATTTTATGGGTCATATTTTAGTTTTGAAGAGATTTAAGGTGACAAGTGTGAAGGGGTGAAGTAAAAGAGCTATTTTTAGACTACCAAGTGTGATCATGCATGGCCAAGATGATAGGAAGGTTCATGAGCCTCCAAAATGAATGTTAGGGCCTATTATTAACCCCTCCTACTAAAATTCATCATCAAAATTTATCAGGTGCAGATTTTGGGTAGTTTTGTAAGACCAATCCAAAGGGGTAGTTTTCTATGTATAGAAAAGGAGTTTCTTGACTATTTTCAAGTCCTGAATGATTCTAGATGATATTTGTAACTCCTAAAATGGATTATCTCTCCCCATAATTCTATCTCATTCATTTTAAACTAGTCTTCACATTTGTGACACATGCTCTTGTGCCTCTTCTACTTCTCCTCTCTCTCTCTTCTTCCAAGTTCTATAAATTGGGCCTTCTTGGCCATTGTTTATATCTCTCTGCCTAGGTATGGCAAAGCCCTGCCAAATATTTTCCTTGAATTAATAAAGAAAAGTTTTTTAACTCATTAAAATAATTCACTAAGTGTACATGATACTTTTTTGTTTTGTGTAAGTGTAAGTTCAATTACCGTCACATGTACTCTCTTTAGTACCTTGTGTATTTGTATTCTCCTTTTGCAGGTCAGCAAGAAGTGTCAAAGTAGATTGTAGGTGTAGTGAGTAGTGAGTAGGCTTCTCAATAGAGTGTCTTATAATACCTATTTCTTAGTTCCTCCTATCCTATGCTATCTCCAAAACCCCATGTTGAAACATTGATGTGAGAGGGAAGATTGACATTGGATGTAGTGTATATGCAACTTGTCCTTAGTTCCAAGTGCATGTAAAGGGTATGAGTAGAGATTTTTTTTTTCATCACCTATAGTAGATTATTTATATTTTCATTTTTTATAAACATTTTCATACCATTAATTTTTTAATAGTGGAATCATGAGCTTAAATGGTGCATCAAAGGGAGCTAGTCCCTAATCTAGAGGTTCATCTCACAAGTTTGCCCACCCACAAAAAGTAATATGTCCCCATTTTTCCACTTAGATTTAAGGATTTTAAAACATATTATCATATGTGTGCATCCAAGTGAAAACAATACCATGATATACATTGGGCACCATCACTTTGGATATTATGATAGGGCCAAAAATCCTCTCTACATAGATCTAGGTCATTCTCAGTCCTCTTCATTATAATCTTTTACTTGGAGGACCTTGGATACATGACATGGGGGAAGTTACTTCTAATCTTCATCAATGTTTTAAATTTATTCATGAATATTACTTATACACATGCCCAATAGATAATCATCCATTCAGATATTATAGAGTTACAAAGTCATCTTTGACTATTTCACCAGATGGGACACCTCATATCATAGTTTAGTCACCACCTCATTGCATATCCCTTGATCTAATACATACATACGAGGTAGGAGAGACTAGCGCATCTTGCACTCCTAAACTTATATATGTTTCTTTATCTCCAGATACTTAGCTATTTATAATAGCTTTATCTATTCTAACTACTCCATCAATCATAGTTGCTACACCTCTCATAACTACACAAGCATCCACAATAGTTTTAGTAGTATCAATTGATTCTATAGATACATTTCCTCAGGGAGTTACAATTACTCTATCAGTTATAAATATTTTGATAGGACAACCACCTTCTACTACTATGGTCAATGAGACTCCCATATCATAGTTATCCCTTATGGTGAATTATGAGTTACCATATGTACATGATGTTGATATAGATTCCCATTCTACTTTTGATGATGATACAATACCCACACTCATAGATGATTATTTATGTGGATTGATTTTTACACTAGTTGGCCCAGAATAATATCAAGATAACTCTAAATCCCTCATTCAACATCCCACATCACTCTTCGCATCTCATAATAGATTATTAGAATATACTACACATTTATATCCCGAGTAGATTACTTGGCACATACAGTTCACATGGTTACATTTATGGATATAGAGCTAGTTATTCAGATACAGGTATGTAGTACACAACATCAACCGTAGATTATGCTATAGATGTTACTTGATCATGGATTAATCACATTACCTATAGTACAACATATATTTATTCACATATTATCATAGTAGGATGGTCACCCAATTTTTTTAATAGGATTTCAGGCCATGATACAAACTTATGCACAACTTTACTACAAAGATTAGATAAATTACAAGTTCAAGGGTTTATTCAAATTACAACACCACCAGAGAAACCTTCAGTTCATCTTCGATAAAATCACATCATGTATACATAATATACAACATATGATGATACTTATGATGATGATCTTGAATCATTCAATGATGGTCATGATCCTTTCCTTCATCTCTATCCATAGAAAACTCCATCTTTGGACCCTTCACCCCCTCTAGCCTAGTCATTTATATCATTTTTGTACATATTTTATTTATGCTCTCTTGTACATTAGCTTCTCAGTATTAATTGTAAATAGTTTCTTTATGATTGATTGTACATATCTCTTATTCTAAAAATACAAAAACATTCAAATAGTCTAAAAAATAATACATATATATATATATATAACATTTCAAAAACACAAAAAACATTTTGATTGTATACATCATCCATGTCTTATATTTTTACTACTATGCTGAAATTACATCCTGTTGTTCTATGCTAATGTTTATCAATTTATCTACATTACCATGCTTCACTTGATCTTCTTTGAGTGTGTGTAGTGACATCCAGATCCTTGATTGTTTCACTCTACCCATTGAATGGAATCATACTTCTACATTAGAGACTTACATCAATATATCTACCCACTAGGGGCATCTTATACATGACTACACCATCTAGGTTATGTCATTCCTACACCACACATTCTAGTTATCATGTTGGCATACATTGCTTACTAGCTTACATAGATTACTCCTATTGACACTCATTTAGTATATATCACTTGTGTATTTCTTAGCATATACCTAGTCTTGTACTTCATATCTTGCATACTTTCATTTCTTACTTTGATTAGTTAGATGTGATTGTATTTCCTATATATACATGTTTTCTTTTCTTGCTTTGTATAGCTAGATATGTTCATATTTCCCAATTCCTACTTTGTCTCATGTATGTGCCTTAGTACATTTGTCAATGTCCTTTTCTTCTATTTTTGTGTTTGCATTAGGAAATTTTCCAATGTCCTTTGCTTGTACTCTCTTCTATTTGATTGTGGCCATAATGCCAATCTTCTTTGTTGTAATTGTATGTGTGTGACATTTAAACATGCCTTGTATTTTTACTTTCTGATTTGAGTGACATGTGCCCATGTCTCTTGTCTACTTGGCTCCTTGGCCTCTCTTTTATGCTTCTTACTTCTTGCTTTGTGTGCTTGTAGCTTGTTTTCTTCTCACTATTTGCAATGCCATGATCTATATCATGCATATATCTTGATTTCTTGGATGCCATGATGGACATCATGTTCCATCCCTCTAATTTACAATTAATAACTAATAACTAACATAACCAAACTTTCAATTCTATTTAATTATATTACACATGCTACTACATTGTTCTATCTATCTAGACATACCCCTGTTAATCTAACAATCTCTCACTACAAATCTTGTTATATCTTGAGATATCTGGTCATATATCATTGCTATATCATGTCTTTTTGCAACATAACACACTTGCAGGGATCTTTCTTCTAAGGGTAGTCATTATAGGGTCTTAATTACTACCCTTGAAAGAGGGGGAACCAAACAAGGGTTTTTTAATAGATATCAAATCTCCTATAGGTCAAAAAAATAAGCATTTAGAACACCCAAAATAGAATTCAGAGGTTAAACTAGATAGAACATAACAAAAAAATAATGATAATTCTAGATTAATAACCAGTTTTAGCATAGGATATTAGCACCAAAAATAAATAGTAGCACTAGACACCATGGTCTATTAATTTTAGTGCTCCTATCTAGGTATAAAAACACTCAAGTTTTCTAAAAATAGGCAAAAAGGTCAACTCAGTTATCATTTTGCACAGCTAGTACAATCTAGAATCAATAATTTTTAGTACACTTTTTGCTTAAAGAATCCAGATGTGCATGATGACTCTCACTTTCAGGGTATTTATGGTATTTGATATAACTTTTAGATCAAAATCCATGTTCCAAACACCAGCAATTGGGGGCAATATGCATGACACACTTGCCTTCTCTTTTTTTTGAGTTTTAGTTTATTTCCCAGGCATTCTCAACAATTATGTGCCTTACTCCATTTGTAGCTAGTTGGCATCATTTTCAAGTAATGATTTTTTAATCATATAAAATAAAAATTTGGATGACATAAGCATGGATAATAGCACTCAACCTATAGGTCATCTTTCTTGCTCACTCAACCCTTCTTAGCTAGAATTTAATTGATTCCTATTCACCTGTAGCTTCCTAGGCTTAGCTTTTTGAGACCCAAGTAGCCCTCTTGGACCTAGATCCATCCCCCTAGGATAATAATTCCCAAATTGGATAGGACCACTAGAATTTAAGGGTGTTTTATTTTTGGCACTGTTGTCTAAGTTCACTTTAGCCTCAAATAGTTAGATTTTCTTGAATCCTTATCTTTTCCCCTATTAGCCTAATGCAAGTTTATCTAACCCATGATCATCATTTTTCTTATATAAAGCCATTAAATGTCCATTTAGAGGTTTTTGGAACTCATTCATAGGAAATAAGAAAGAATACAAGTAAGTACACTAAATCACTCTTTCCTATTCTATCCATACAGCCTTTCAATACCAATTCAAGCCTATCGAAGTACTCATACCAATCTCTAATCATCCAAAGTACATTTTAGTTTTACATCTAGTTACATACATCACACAATTACACCAAGTACTTAAATGGGAGAAATACATTAGCTTGATCCCTCTTCAGAGTATTGGTATGTAGGCAATGTACCCACACATAGATTTTGAAGTGTTTCCAATGTATCCTTTACACACTAACCCCTCCTTTCTTTTCCAAGTTTATTACTCAAGTTCAAATACCAAGAGATCTTAAGGGTTTTTAAAGATTGAATCAGATACACAATGAGCTTCACATAGACCCAAGCTTTGATATTTTATTGTTAGGGTATCACCAGCCTACCAAACAAAACCCAAAAAATCTAGACCACTAGGACAATAGCACTAGAAGTGGACAACAACATCAAAAGTGGACAATAATGCCAAAAAGTAAAATACAGTGTTGAGTAAGAGGGTGTCTTGAGTTTGGCACTCCTATCCAATCTAGAAATAGAGATTTAGGTCTTGTTTACGATAGTCTACCATCCCTATACAACAATTTTTAGACTCTGTAACATCCATTTCAACCCAGAATAAGCTAAGTTTGATTTCTTTACACTTCTTACTATTTTCAGAAAAGGTAAAATACATATCTATTTACACAAATTAGTAGACTAATTTAGACATATTAATTATTGATTTACATTTGCTCAGAATTTTATTTGCTTAATAATTAAACACCTAATTCCCAAAAAGAATAAAACATTTGGTGAACTTGAACCTGACTTAAAATTTTTGCACAAAAACCCTAGAACCCCTAGGGCTAATCATTTATGATTTTTTACAATAGTTTTATGATTTTTCATAAATTTAAAAATTAAAAAACTATAAATTAATTGAAATATTTTCAATAAACTCACTCAAACCCTGGATTGCACATAACACTTTCAAACCACTAGGAAAAATATATTGCTAATTTTAGAAATATTTTTAGATTTTTCCTAAATTTTTAAGATAAATTATATAGATTCATTAAAAAAAATTAAAATTATTATACTAATTTTGAAAAAAACTCTTTCCAAACCCTAGTTGCATCTACTAAGTCCTATTAAATCAAGCATTTTCCCATAAATTTCTAAATTTTATCTTGCATACTTATCTCAAAAATTCAATCTAAATTACAAAAATTCATAATATTTTGCACAAATATTTATGAAAAATCCCTAGTTGCATATGATAGCTCCTATTTGGCTTCTTGAGATATCACATTACATCCATAGTCAAATTGCAAAAAAGATGCTCATTTAATTACAAATTTTTCTTAAATTTCTTATAAATAACAAAGAAACCAAAATGGGCCCTATCATATACATGAATAATGAAGTCTATCATATGTTAGTACAAAGATTCATCCTTTGCATTTCATGCTTATGTTTCATAATAAGGGATGATATTACAAAATTCATTGCTAAACTTGCACAAGATTTCAATATTTCTTTTGCATATTCTCTATCTCTCATATGGAAAAAATTTCAAGCTTGTCATGCTAAACACATTACAAATGTTATAATAAATGTCAAATATATTTATGCATTATTTCAAAAATTCATACTCTCTACCCTTTTCTCTCTATCTCTCATAGGGAAAAATATACAAGTTTATCATGCTAAACACATTATAAATGCCATAGCACATGTCACAATTTCTTATGCATAAATAAATGCCTTTTATCCCTTGTTTTATATCTTTCATGTGGAATGTTCTTTATAATAAAATTGTTATACAATTTATAGCTCCACTTACATGCATTTTAGCCTATATGTATAGTTTCTACCTAGATGTATATGCCTCTTTGGATACTTTTGTTTCAATGTCATATCTTATGCAGAGGAAAGAAATCCCTTCCCTACTCTCCCTCAAGAAGGTGATAGTTACTTCCCATCTAACCAGGTCCATGCTTTCACCCCTCCAAAATGTGAGGTAGCCTCTAATATTGTTCCTAATGCATACATTAAGCCTACAACTTTTTCAAAACTTCTTCAACATATGTGTTTACATGTTCAATTGAAAGAAACTAAGGTTTGCACTTGTGAGACTCTAAATGATCAAATCATCAGTATGGGCAAGAAAATTTCAAATTTACAAATGTAAAATCAATGATTACATGAAAAGATCACAACATCAGAAAATCAAATTACAATACAAAAGCTTCAAATACACCCTAGTGTCAATCATGTATATGCACCTTCACCTAGTTAATTGGTTGCAAGCAATGTTACATATCAAAAAAAAAATCACAACAAAGTAAATATTCAACTAGTGATTCAAAAAGCATTCAAATTTCAAATAAGAGTTCAAGTGAGATACTAATGGAAATGATTAAATCTAACTTGATCAAACTACCTCATCTACATCTATTGAGAAGATCCAAATATTATTGTGCATATCATAGAATACATTGGCATCACATAGATACATGTTTGGCATTAAAAAAGCATATACAATATATAATTGTTAATGAGGACCTTATATAAGGTAAATTAGTCAAGAAATCCACAATAACATAGGAAAACATTCACAAAGGGTCAAATTCAAAAATAGTACAAAAGTGGTTACCAAAGCAGAACTTAAAATAACAAATGGATAAATAAGAAAAATCAAAGCAATAAATAGTACCACAATCATAGGTCAAGCATGAGAAAGATACAAATCTACCTCTCTAAAATGAGGCTCAACTTTCAAAGTAGTATGGGTTTAGTCAAAGATATCTACAATAGTTTGATTATCAAGGTTAAAGGTTGGGCAAGCATGCTCAAGGCATTACTAATCCTATTCTAGTAGATGATAATGTTTATCACCAAGGTTTGGGATTTATTCAATATCCTAAGGCAAATCATTCATAGACATAATTTATCAAAGGAGAAGATCTAGATACAACAACAGTCAACACTAGCATTCCATTGGTTCAAAATCAAGATGATAATTATGAGTGGAACAATACAGGTTATTATCATTTTAAAGATACCAATGATGAATCTAAATATACAAATGCATATCCTCATCCATCCAATCATGCTTCACAATCATACATAATTTCATTATTCGATACAGGACACCATGATAGGGGGTATCATTCAAGACTCATTGGTTAATATCATTTGTTTTTAGAATTAATTGTACATAAACTCTTCTTCTTGATTGTACATAGTTAAAATATTTTAAAAAATACAAAAAATAATATAACACTTTAAAATACAAAATCATTCAAAAAATTGCAAAAAAAAACCACCAAAAACATTTTTGATTATATGCATCATCCATGTTTACATTACTATTATCATGTTAGGACTTACATTTGTTGTTTCATGCTATTATATGTCAATTTATCTACATTACCATGCTTCACTTGATCTTTTTTGAGTTTGTATAATGACATCTAGCTACTTGATTGCTTCATTCTACCCATAGATAGGGCATTCCTACTTCTACATTTGAGACATACATTGTTATACACACCCACTCAGGGCATCTTCTACATGACTACACGATCTAGGTTATATCGTTCCTACACCACCACTCTAAATTATCATGCTGATGTACATTAATTTATAGCTTACACAAAATACTATATTGAAATATCAATAGTATCTAGCACTTGTGTATTTCTAAGCATATACCTAATCTTGTACTACACATGTTTTGCATATTCTCACATTTACTTTGCTCAGTTAGATGTCCTTGTCTCTTTCCAATTATTACATGCTTTATTTTCTTGCTTAGCATAGCTTGTGTGATTGCATTTTCAATTCTAGTTTGACTCCTAGTTGTGCCTTAGGACATTTACCAATGTCTTTTGCTTCTTTTTCCTATGTTTTTCTTAAGACATTTTCAAATTTCCTTTGTTTATACTCCTCTATGTTCCTGTGGCTCATATGCCAACTTTGATTATTTCCCTTGTATGTGTATGTGGCATTTGAACATGCCTTCCATGCTTCTTTCTAAATTGAGTGGCATGTGCCCATGTCCCTTGTTTGCATGGCCCCTTGGTCCATCTAGTATGATTCTTACTTGTTGTTTATAAAATGTGTGTAATTCCATGATATATATCATGAATTTTATTTTCTTTCTTGGATACCATGATGGACATCATGCTCCTTCCCTCTAAATAACAACTAATAATTAACATTTCTAGTTCTAGTTCTAGTTCAGCACTTAGCGCATGTTTTCACATTGTTATATCTATCTAGGCATACCCCTATTGATCTAATAATATCTATCCATACAAACATTTCTATATCTTGAAACATATTATTAAATATCAAATATTAAATCATATATATATATATATATATTCAGATTAGCACACTTGCAAGACTCTTTTCTCCTGAGGATAGTCATTATAGGTTTATCATTCCTACTCTTAGAAAAGGGGGAATCAAACAGGGGCTCTTTCATAGAGATAAAATATCCTAGAAATCAAAACAATAGCATTCAAAATAATTAGCATACAATCTAGAGGTCAAACCAATCAAATCATAGTAGAAAAATAGGAACAATTTCAGATCAACAATTAATTTTAACACCAGATAGTAGTTAAAGAAATGGATAGTAGCACCCAAAAAAATGGGGTGCCCATAGTTTGGCACTCCTGTCCAGGTATAAAAACACTCAAGTTTTCCAAAAATAAGCAAAAAATTCAGTTCAAGGATAGTTTTTGCACTTCCAAATCCTTCAGATTCAGTAATGTTAGCATAGTTTTCTCAAATACAAGGGGTTATCATGCGTGGCATGATGGTTTTCACTTTCATTTCAGATTGGGTAGTTGACATAACTTCAAAATTAGGATCCATGATCTAGACTTCAGTGATTGGGGGTAATGTGTGTGGAATATTGATCTTCTTTTGTTTCTAATTTTAGTTTATTCCAAGCATTCTCAATAGTTACATGCCTTACTCCATATGCAAGTGGTTGACATAACATTCAAGTTAAAATTTTATACAAGTTTACATTTTTAAGTACCTAATTTCTTGAGTTAGCTTTTCTATGAGCCTAGTACATCAGTTTTAGAGTGGCTTTCATATAAGCCTAATCTCCATCTTTTGAAATGGCCAAGAGTGTCCTAGTTTCCAGCACACATTCAGCTATCCATGCCATAATGTCAAATTTTAGCACATTCATGGACTCCATAAGCCATCTCATATGACATATATTCTATAATGGTATCACTTCATAGATTAACTTCATGGGGTAATGATGGATTCAAAGGGCCAACCTTTGTATTCTTAAGCCACCTATTCAAAGGGATTGGACATACAGTCCAAACATCAATTAGCACATCCATGATTCGTTAACTTCACTTAGTTGGTGATGATGGAGCCAAAAGTTAAGCCTTTACATTCTTGATCCACATTATTTGGAATTAATCACTCAACTCTATTCATGTTATTACTCTTGATTCAGGACATAGTATAATCCAACATCACAATAGGTTTTATATTGGTTCACGTACCTAGTGAGGTGTATTCATTCCTCTCTCTTCCTTTACTCAACTTTTGTACATTCTTATTTTAGATATAGTGTATCTAGTAATAACTAATCTATTTCATGTTTTTATTTATATATTCACACACCACAACATGCTCTCTTTATGCACATCCAACATCATATAGATTCATGAGCTTTTCCCTTATAGGTAAGTTCAGTTATGATTTCTATTTTTCCATTATCTTAGTATTTTGCTTTGCTACATCACTCAAATAAAGGGAGGAAAATATAATCATGGCTAACAACATCCAACCTATAAGTCCTCTTTCTTTCTCACTTAACCCTTCTCAGCTAGACTTCCATTGATTCCCAGTCACCCGTAGCTTCCTAGACTTAGATTTTTGAGACCCAGGTAGCCCTCTTAGACCCATATCCATCCCCCTAGGACAATAGTGCCCAATTTGGATAGGAGCATCAAAATTTAGTGGTTTTATATTTTTGGTGTTATTGTTCAAGTTAACTTTAGCCTCAAATAATTAGATTTTCCTAAATCCTTATCTTTTCCTCTATCGGCCTAATGTAAGCTCATCTAACCCATGATCATTAATTTCCCAATATAAATCCATTTAATGTCCATTTATAGGTTGTTGGCACTCGTTCATATGAAATAAATAATAATACAAGTAAGTACACTCAAGCACTCTTCCCTATTCTCTACATATAGCCTTTCAAGACCAATTCAAACCTATTGAAGCATTCATACTAGTCTCTAGTAATCCAAAGTACATTTCAATTTTACATATAGTTGCATACATCACATAATTTCACCAAGCACTTCAAATGGGATAATTAAATTAGTTTGATCCCTCTTTAGATTATTGATATGTAGGCAACATGCCCACACATGAGGTGTAAAGTACATCTAGTGTATCCTTTACATACTAACCCCTCCTCTCTTTCCTAAGTTTTCTACTCAAGTTCAAATACTAGGAGCTCTCAAGATTTTTTGATATTAAATTAGACACATAGTGATCTCTACACATACCCAGGCTTTGATATTACACTACTAGGGTGTCATCGGCCTACTGAACAAAACCCAAAAAAGCAAGACCACTAGGATAATAGTGTTAGAAGTGGATAACAACACTGAAAGTGGAAAATAATGCAAAAAATGGAATATATCACTAATTAGTAGGGTGTCCTAAGTTTGGCACTCCTATCCAATCCAAAATATATTTTTTGGTCCTATTTATGATAGTCTACCATTCTTGCACAATAATTTCCAAACTTTGCATCATCCATTTCAGCCCAGAATAAGCTAAGTTTGATTTCTTTACACTTCTTACTATTTTTAGAAAAGATAAAATACTTATTTGCTTACACAAATTAGTAGTCTAATTTAGACACATATTTATTGATTTACATTTGCTCATACTTTTATTTGCTTAGGAATTAAACACCTAATTCCCAAAAAGAATAAAACACTTCATACAAGTTTACTTCCTGAGTACCTGAGTTCTTAAATGGCTTCCTAAGCCTTGATTCCAATTTTGAAGGGGATTTCATACAAGTCCAATCTCCATCTTTTGAAGTGGCCAACATTGGTCTAGTTCTCAGCACACATTCTAATATCCATGCTACATGATTAGATTTTAGTACTTTCATGGGCTCCATGAGCCATCTCATATGACATTCATACATACTAATATCAGTTCATAGTTTCACTTATAGGGCAATGATGGATCCAAAAGAGTAGCTAGCCTTTGTATTCTTGAGCCACCTATTTAGAGGGGTTGGACACATGGTCCAGACATTGATTATCACACACATGATAATGTAGTTTCACTTAGTGGGCTATGATGGAGCCAAAGGGCTAGCCTTTGCATTCTTGATCCACTTTCAAGGAATTAAGCACTCAGATCCATTTGTGATATAACTCTTAGTTAAACACATACCCAACATCATCTAGCATCACTCAACATCACTCAATAACATAATAGGTTTGTATTGGTTCACGGAGCTGGTGAGGTGTATGTGTTCCTTTCTCTTCCTTTGTCTCTTACCTAGCTCTTTGAACATTCTTATTTTAGATATAAAGTATCTAATAAGAATTGATCTATCATTTTCTTTCTTTTGTATATTTACAATTTATAATGTGCTCTCTCTATGCACATCCAACATCACATAACTTTAATATCTTCACCCTTGCAGGTAAGTTTAGGTATGATTTCTACTTTCCTTTATCCTAGTATTTCACTTTGTTACATTACTAGAATAAAGGAGGGGGAAATGTAGTCATATAAAATGTCAAAATTAGTAACTTGAGTGTGACTTGTTACACCCAACCCATAAGTCCCTCATGCTTTCTTGAAAAACCCTCATAGGATTCTTTTGATTAATTCCTAGTCATCCGTAGCCTTCTAGACCTGATCCAAATTGTTCTAGACTAATCTCTCCATGAAAAATCCACCCCCTAGGTCCCAAACTCTCAGGAAAATAGTACTAGACTTGGACACTAGCACCAAAACCTAGGGTGTCCCACTTTTGACACTCTTGTCCAAGTCTATTTTGAGCCATAATGGTAATATTCTTCCAAATATTTATCCTCAATCATGTTAGCCTAATGCAAATTCATTTAACCCATGACCAATAGAACACTATAAAAATCCATTCAAGGTCCATTTAGAACGGTTGGCAATTATTATCAAGCACATAGCAAGAATACAAGCAAGACAACTTAAGCAATCTTCCCTATTCTCTATATACAACCAACAAATACTATTGTAAACACATCCAAGCTTTTAGACCAGTCCCTAATCCTAATAAATCACACTAGTTTTGACATTCTTGCATCTTCATAGCATAATCGCATAAAGCACTACAAGTGGGAGAATTGCACTTACCTTGATCCCTCTTTAGAGTATTGGTATGTAGGTAGAATGCCCACACATGAGGTATGATCACACGTTCAGTCCATATTACACACTAACACCTTTTTCCTAAGGTGATTCAATATCATTTATCAAATCATGAAGAAGATCTAGGGTTTGAATACTAAATCACTCCTATAGTAAGCTCCATAGATATCTTGTAGTTAAAAATTTATAGACAGGGTCACATAGGCATAGAGAGCAAAACCTAGAAAGCTTAAATCTCCTAGACAATAGCACCTAAGATGGATACTAGCACTAAAACCTAGGGTGTCTAGTTATAGCTATCCTATCCAATTATAAAACAAAGTCAAGATACCTATTTCTGACAATGTCTCAGTATCGTATAATAAATTTTAGGTTCTGAAACAACCATCTCAATCAATTTATAGATAAGTATTATTTTCTTCCTCTTATTTACTATTTTTATAAATATTCAAATTATAATAAAATAATACAAATTAATATCTTATTTATTGTAATATTCTTCACTAATTTCTTAATTCAAACCCTTTAATCAAAATAGGAATAGTACTCCAATATTCCCAAAAATGTTAAATCACTCATCGATTTTCAAATATAAGTTAGTGATAGTAGTATCTTTGAGAAGTTGCTCTTCTAGAAATGGTTTCTTTGGTTTGCTAATGAGATCTTTGTGGTCCATTCTACATTGACAATTGATCTTAGCCAAATTCATGTATTTGGAATTGGTATAATATGGATCATAATCAACATCAATCATACAAATATACTTCTTGTATTATTTAGGGTTGGATGTAGAGAAATTTTTGGGATTGTTAGAGGAAGAAGCTTTGTAATCTTGTTTCATTTGAGAGGCATTAACATAATCTTGATGATGAATTGTAATCATGACATCATGATTTAATGAATCTCCTAGCATAAAATAAATAACAATTTTTTTAATCCCTTGACATGTTTTATTGGAATGACCTATATCGGCGTGAAACCAACAAAATTGATTAGGGTCATACCATTTTGGGGGGTTATTAAGATACATGAATGGTTTATGTCTTAAAAGTTGTTTCATTTTTTGTATGGTTAATGGCATGTGGAAATGTTGGGGATTTTATGCTTTGGCTACTCTTATTTTGGGATGAGGAGGATTAGCATTTATTACATTAGTTAAATTGTGGAAAGATACATTAATGATTTTAATGTTAGGTTTAAACTATTTCATTAGGAAGTCTTGATGCTTAGCTTGGTCAAGAGCATCATTTAAAGTTTGGGGAATCAAAGTTTGAACCTTGTATTAGAGTGAAGATGTTAATGCCATTATGAAAATTTCAAATAATTTGTCATCAATCATGTTGTGATTAGCCTTGTGAGCCAAATATTTCCATCATTTGATAAATTCATGAGCTGATTTGGGAGGAGATGTAGACACCTAAATCTAGCCACCAATAACTTTAAATCAATATTTTGACCAATTTCCACTCAAAATGCACAATTTAGCCTAAAAACACTAAAACATGATAAATGATGTGAAACTGACATATTCAAGTGTCGATTTTAGCTAGGGTATCCCTAAATGGGGAAATGCAATTTATGGGCCAGCTAACTTTGATCAAATCATTTTGAGTCAAAATGCCAATTTTGTACCTAACTGCTCTGGATTGATATTTCTTATCAAATCTCTTGCACAAGACACATGCCTTTGTTATTTTCTTTTGGTAAAATCCTAAATGGGATAATAGATCTAATGCATTTGACAGTGACTTCCAATTCTAATCTAGTCAAAATTTGGACCAATAACAAGGCATTATGATCAGTTTGGGTAATTTGTGCATAAAGTGCTTAAACATGCTTAAGAGATAATAAATAAAAATTAAGGCCTAATTAATAAATCCTTGGAAACTTGTTGAATACTTTGTTTTGGAAATTAATATTGAATATATGCATCATCAGGTGACATCATTTCTTATGAAGACATCCCTAGGCCTTAAATGCCACAAATATCAAGATTCATGCCCTCCATGCCTAATCAATGCCTTCCATGATGCCCTCCATGACTCTTAATTGCTGCTTTTTCCAATGTCATAATGAGGATAATTATAAACATAATTCCAAAAATTTAATTAATCCTCAACCACACATCTTAATCTCAGGATGGACAGTTCAGGTTGATTCTGGTCAATCTCAAAAATCTATAAATAGGAGGCCTTACCACAAGAATTCTAAGACATTATTATGCAAAATTATAATGCATAATTGATTGCAAAGCTTCAAGCAACTAGTGTTACCATGCCAAATTGATTCCAAGTTAAGCCACAATCTAAAGGTGCTAAGGAGAGATGGAGGTAGATAAGCTTCCATTGTCAAGGACTTCATAAGCACAAGCTGAGCAAGCCACTGCTACAACAAGCATTTTGGATCATCCAAGAAAGGTAAAAGAGGGTTTATTTTGCATTTTAGTTGTGTGTTTTATTCATGTTTATTAATTAAGCTCTTTCTAATGTTTAGGCCTAGAGATGTTATGCTAGTTAGTATGTTTCTATTATTTTATTTTCATTTTGAAACTAACACCATACTAACAATCCTCTCTTGAGTCAAATTCCTAGTTCACATAATGGCATGCCTGGTGGGACTAGATGCATCCCACACATGAAGAAGATCATTTTATAGCTTTAAAATCTTCATTTGGGTCATTAAAACTCTTACAAATTAATTTTCTAACTTTGTTTTTCCATTTTTCTTTATCACGGATTTACACAGTAACTGACATCGATTGGATAGTTGTCATTGGTCACTATTGGTATAACTGATGTTGGTTAGATAATCATCATTGGTTAACTAGTGCAACTGTCATCAATTATAAAACTAACATCGATCACTGTGCTTTTCATAAAAATATAAACTCAAGAGCTCTTTTATTGAAGTTCATTATTTCAAACCCAAAAGAGCTTCAAGGCTAAAGGACATGCTAAAAAATTTGTTGCAGGACCAAGCTTGACATTTTCTTAAAACATGTTTAGATCACCTTTTTCATGCTTAAAAATGAATTAGGAACATTATTTTGGTGCTTAATGTAACATTTAGGTGCTCAAATAAGTTTTTAGCATTATTTTTCAAAGTTCACAATCTTAAGACCAAGGGGTCAAATGAACACCTCATTTTCATTTGGGCTTTAAAATGAACTCATTTTTCCAAGATTTATGTCTTTAATAGTTGCTTAATATAATTTTTTTTGGTAAAAATAAGGTTGTTGCATGTATGCTCTTCCATTCTTCCCCTTTAGGGAACCCTTGGAATCAAAAGTGTCATTCCTATTACAAGTTGCCTAGTCTAAAGGTTAGAAATAAAGCCATCTAAAGCACTCCCCAAAAACTCACAAAGTTTGGATGACCTTGAAAATGACCCTAGAGTCTTTCTATTTCATATTTTCTTTATTTTTATGCAAAATTGGCTTGTGAGGGGGACTTCATCACCTCCCATGAGTTCTTTAAGGAAGATTTGACCCACAGTTTCACCTCCTAACATTGACTTTATTTGGCTCCTAATTGGAGTTGCACATATAACTTAGTGAGACTTTGGACATCACACTACACTGAGCAAACAATAGGATGTAGTGGTTGCCAAAAAAACTAGACCTTTTTGTAATAAGCCAAGTGATACAGACCCAAAATCCATGCTTTTCTTTTACATTGTTTGGCATGAAAGTCATTGTATAATTGATTCCCCTAGAATGTTCAAAAACTTGTTAGATCTTAGATAAATCCCCACTTGCCACAAAAGTATTATTGGTGCAAGGTTCACCGCAAAGTCCATGTCGCAGTACTATCATTTGAGATAAGGGGGTGTAAAAACCCTATTATATAATGCACATTTATTTTGTATGAACACTTAAAATCCTCTCAAATGATGTATATAGATGGATTCCAACAATACCAAGCAACCTTGTCAATTTAGCATCTAAGAGTGATTAATCAATTGAGTTTTGTCTTAGATTAAAATCTTGTTTAGAGTTAAAACATGGTGCTAAAAAACAATTAAAACCAAACACATAGTCCTAATTTTCCTTTGAACAAAGAGGTGTTATGCTGCCCATTTGAAAACATCAATTTTCCTTGTTCAAATTTTATCAAAAGCTTGGGAGTCATATCAACCACTTTGGTGAAGTTATGCTGCCCAATTGAGTCTAGAACCTTACCAAATTTGTTTAAATCCTTCACTTATAATCTAAATTTGGAATTACACCTTTATAAGTTCATAGGGTTGATGTGTTAAGTGAATTCACCATTTGCACTAAACTTGGGGGAACTTAGGTTCAATTTCCCATTTGGGTTGAGGGTCATTTAAAACTCATAATCATTATCATCACTTGATAGAGTTAAGCCATTTTGTGATAAACACTTGCACTTTGAGTCTATGCACCACAAAATTTTGAGTCAATAAAAGTAATGTTATATTGTCAAAATTATGGGAAATTATCTTTACCTTAGAGAGTTTTTGAAATAAACTTTTTTGTCACAACTTTTGGGTAGTGTAGCATTGTTATGCTTCCCAAAAAATTTCAAATATTGTTTCATATACCCTATTGTATAGAGTCCAAATTTGTTCCTACATTTTTAGACCAATCTGAATGTACCTTTTTTTATCCTTTATCTAGCATAGTTATACCATTCACTTTTTTCTAGATTATTTGTTAAAATAACCAAGTTTTATACTATTATTTGTGAGAAAATAAACTATCTCTAAAAGTGCCTTTTGTTTCATACCTTATACCTAGTTGATTGAGTTCATGTCCAAGAATCAAATGCCTAATGTTTGTTAGAAGTGTTTCAAATCTGGCAGATTAAAACTTTCATCTATTTTCAAAGTCTAGATTTTGACGTCATTTGGCCAAGAGTCCTAGGGCATGCCTTGTTTGATCCTAGATTTTGATGCCACATTTGGCTAAAAGACCTAGCAACTTTTAAATTTAAATATTAGACTGATTTGAAACACTTTGACCTTAGAGTTTGGCATTTTGATTTTTGGTCCATTTACTTTCTTATATTTGTGTGAACTGTGAAACATTAAATACTTCACGCTAGCTTGTTTCCTCACAAATATTTGCATAAACCTTTTGATCCTTTTGACAAATCTATACCAAATTGGAACATCATCTATTTTAATCATTATCTTTTTAGAGTTTGAAAAATTCTTTGACCTTTTATCATAAAGCATTGACTATAGATCCTAACACGTATTCCTACACCCATAGTGGACTCATATACAATTTAGGGATTAGTAATGTGGTTACATAATAAAAAATGGTGGAAGAACCCTATGCAAATAATATTCATTATGATATGGATTCTTGTCCCTCTTATAATACTCAATTATGGGCATAAAGCCAATATCCATTGGCTAACTATCTGGTTAACACACCACCTTACCTAGAATAAGACCAAGAATAAACCACATAATACCTAGCTACAATACCCATGGTGGATGAGCTAGTGCTTCAAAAATCATATTATACTAATACAACTTCCACGTATGATCCTTTTTTGTTTGAGCAACATTTGTTAGAGAATAAAGATGAGATTTTGGTTAAAGCCATAGAGGTAGGGGCCAAGTTTCTAGTAGACTTCCCCCATGAAAATTTACCAAGCCTAGTATGAGTGCCCCATAACATAATTTATGATCAATAGGCTTCTTTTAACAATATTTTGGCTTTAGTCCAAACAATGTATCAAGACCCTAATATATTTGATCGAGGAAAAAACATCATGGAATGCCACTTTAACCAAATGTAGATAGCATATCAAATCTACCTGAATCTAGCACATAATTTTAATCAGATGAATATGATGACAAAACCTCTTATTGAATTAGTTTCTTCAATAGGAGTGTTGATAGCATTAACTAGACAAGAGAATCTAAGTTCTGACCCATTCATGCAAACCACTTCAGTAGATAACTTGATGCATATGCCCATTATTTAAGAAGTGTCTTCAGCCTCTACATAGAATAGTGAGCCAAATGTAGTGGACAATGTGCAAGAAGCATCCAATCCTAATCAAAGTAGTACTAACACACAAACAACTAGCCAACAACATGTACCTATAGTTTATTATATGAGTGGATCATCATACCAAGGAGTAGGAGTTTCTACATCCTAACCTCAACCAACTACTTCTTCAAGTATACAACCTATGGGATTAGATAGTCAAACAATGACAAATGTCATGCCTCAATGATAGAATGTGATGAATCCTACTTCTTCTCAACAAGTAATGAGTAGTATTCCACAACAACAGGAACAATCTAGTATAGCAATGTAATAAAGGACAAATACATTGCCACATCAATTAGGGGAAATTAATGTTCCACCTCACCAGGTAATAACAAACATACCTATTTAGTCACATACTAATATGCCAATCCAAAACCAAGCAATGACTAGTCAACAATGTGCAAATATTGGTCAGTGATATATGCCAAATTTACAACCTATTTTCACTTCCCCATAGGGATTCATGAAATAAGGAGGTTTTCATATTTCTCAAGTACCTACTAGATAATCATTGGTTCAAAATGTGCCATAAATTTAGAGATAGGGTCTTGATCCACAAGTTTCCACTCAACAACAAGGTTTGATTAGTCAGTAGCATATCCCATTTCAACCACAATAGGCACAACATAGTTATATCCTTCCATCTCAACCAAAAAATCCTCCAAGTCAAACCTTTATTACCAACCCAAACTAGAATATTGCACAACCAAATGTGCAATTTCAAGTACATCCTAATCCACATATACATATTCTTGGTCCATTCCCCAACCAAACCAATCTACCCTAATAAGTATCTCCATCATACCCTGGTTAAACTGTCCCACTTGTGACCTCCCAACCATCTACCCAAACCAATATTCTCCCTCAAACCAATGTTCCTTTTAGTTTTCTATCCCAAGAATTGTAACAAATTAAGGATGTAATTGTTGTTATTTAGGCTAGGGAATAGACTAAAAATTTCAAATTGGATGATGTGTGTTCCTATCCATTCAACATGGAGTATTTGTAGATACCATTTCCTCCAGGATATAAACCACCAAAATTCAACAAATACAAAAGGAAAGGTGACCCTAAGGCTCATTTAACTAAATTCTTTGTCGCATGTCAATAAGTGGCATATAGCGACATATAATTTTTATTGTTGTTTCCAAGAAGCTTGGTTGGATAAGCCTTGGAGTGGTTTTTAAAGTTTCCCAAAAATTTAGTAATAGATTTTGATGATCTTTTTGATAAGTTTGTGCAACACTTTTCCTATAATCTCAAGCATGAGATTTCATTAGTGGACTTAATGCAAGCAAAGCAAAAAGTTGGTGAGAGTTTTTTCAGTTATCTATAGTGATGGAGAACCCTTGTAATATATTTCACCCATAGGTTATTAGATAAACAATTAACCACTATGTTTACTAAAATTTTGCATAGTGAGATAGCTTATCATCTGGAACTACAATGTGCACATACTTTCAAAGAGATCATTGATAAAGGTTTGTTGATTGATTGGGAACTCATCAATAAAGGAGTCATCAAGCTTAATTAAACTAATCAAAATTAGTATACCAATCAGGGAAATGGCCAATATCAACATCCCATTCAAGCGCAAGCATCACAATTGGCATAGGCCAATAACCAAGAAAGACTGAAGCAATTCAACTGTAATAGGAATGTTGTGGGAAATGGAGTAATCAAATCTTGTCATGTCCAAATGGTGCAAACATCATCTACACCACCTTTTCAGCTTACTCCTACCCAACAACCTCTTCAACCAATGTTATAAGCACAAAAACCAAGACCTACACAACAAATAAAGAAACCTTTACAATTACAAACACATCTTCTTAGGAGAACCATGCCTGCACATCATGTCTTTAGGGACCACCTAGGAGAACCTATTGAGTCTATATTTTTTAAGCTTACTACTACTAATCTGATTAGTTGACCTATACTAAAGCATTATCTGCAAGGCATTCCTTATCATGATTGGTACCATGAAAATGAATTTTGAAACTGTCATCAGGTCAATGTGTATAATCTATGAAGATGTGTTCATATCAAGCATTTAATTGAGAATATGTTGGAGAATGGGGAGATAATGTTGGATAATGGTGCTTTCATTTCCAATCAAACTCTTTATATTTATCAAAACCCCTATCCCTAACATAACATCAGTAACAACAAAATAATCAATAATAATAACAACAATGACCAATGCAGTAGCAAAATCAATAGTATCAAAATTAAAGGCCAAACTAGCAGAATCAGCTAAATCAGTTGCATAAGCCACAATAATAGAACAATGGACAAAACCAAAGTTATAATGGTAACAACCAAAAATCCTACCATGTAGTTACACATGACTACAATAGGGTTGTAGGTCATATTATAGGTGGTAGTGTTAATACCATATCCATTAATCCTAGACCAAGCACTAATTAGTCTAAACCATTGCTAAATAACAACATTCAACAAAATTACATGAATAATCCTTCTTTGACCTGGGAGTGTATACAAGCAACCCAGTAAACTAGGACTTCCCTTTTTGGACCTTATATCGACAACTCATCCTTACCACATGACCACATACAAGTGCACCAATAACTGAGACTTGTATTATCTGGTCCCACACCATTCCCAACATTTGTTAGCAATAATGGTCTAGTATTTAATCTTGATTGTGCAATCACAACTCAGAGGTCAAATATTACTATTCTAGGCCCACAACCATCTACCACTTTGCATGTCATCCAACCAATCGTTCAGCCTTAGAATAAACCATTCACTACTGACCAAGATAAGAAGTCTGATATTGTGGAAAAATTATAGAATAAACCATCACAAATTTCTATTTTATATTTGTTTTGAACATCAATAATCCACAAGAACATCTAGAATGAGTTTTTTGACCCAATCCACTGTTGCTAGTGACATATCCCCTAATAAATTTCAAGCTTTGGTTGGACACCTAGCTCCAGCCCAACAAGTCACATTCAACCAAAGTGATATGTCTTCCCTTGGACCACTCCATAATAACCAATTATACATAGAAGTTTATATAAAGTGACATAAAGTGAAACATGTCCTTATATACTATGGATCATACCTCAACATAGTGTCTCTAAATTTCATCAAGCATTTTGGGTACACAATGGTAGATCCTTAACTAGAAATGATAACCATCAAAGCCTATGATAATCAAAAAAGAGAATCACAAGGCACCATGAGTTTTATAATTATTATTGGGCCTTTGACCTATGATATACTTTTCCATGTGCTTGATCTTGGTTTATCATACAATATGCTTCTAGGCAAGCCTTGGTTTCATGAGATTCATGTAATCCTATCAATGTTGCACCAATGTATCAAATTTTTCCACTCAGGGATGAAAGTGAATATTCTAGGAGATTTACACCCATATGAACACTACAAACATCTTGAGGCTGAAATTCAAATCTATAATTATCAGTACAACATGAATCCAAGTTCCAAGTAGGATAAAGGAAAGGTTATACTTATTGATCCTTCACCAGATAATTGCATATATCCTAATACCTTTGATTCCCTTTCCTATATGTTACCTCCTAAAGCTTCTAATCATTTCACCATTTCAGATAATGGACCAAGAGAATATGTGACCCATGATACATTTTATATTGCTAATCTTCTATATAATCTAAAATCTTTGGGTGACCTAAAGTCACTCCACATATGCATTGGAAACAAAAGAAAAAAGATAAGGGACCTGTCACATTTATACCTGCATCTGGCCTAGAACCTGACTCTCTTGAGGGGGATAAATCATGATTATACAATGCCAACCAAGCTGATTGTTATAAAAGTACAAAGTATCATATTCCCAATAAGATCACGGAGCATCATAATTATGAAGGGAGAGGCCTTAGACTAAATCAACAAGGAACCATCAAGCTAATTTCTATGACTAAGTATGAAAGACCTCATGGACTTGGATTTAAAATGCCTTGGGGTGACCCCACATATCTTATTCAAACTCCATCACCCGCGACTAGTGATGACGATGTCTATAGTGAAATAGAGTCTGATCCTAGCCTCACCCTTGATAACCTAGCTAAAACCAACATGTTTGATAATAATGCCATTTGTACCCTTACCCTAGTCATTTATCACAACCTATTGCCATTATATTATCCCCAACTAATAGATTGGGACCAACAAGAATCCAATCTACCAATTGATGAGTTATAGAATGATGAGGCATTTTATGAATTCTTAGGCCTTAGAGACAATGTTTCATTGGGAGATCACAAATTAGGATTCTCAATCACGTTGGATCTTGTATCCTATTTTGGAGAGCGGGTGAACACCCTTAGCCAAAAACAAATAAGTAAAACATTGAGGTCCCAAAGTGAAAACCTATTTGAGGTACTTTCTGACTAGAGAAAAAGTAAATATAAAGCCCAGTCTAGTGGTGAAAACCTATTTCAAGCACCATTAGATGGGGGTGTTCATTCTTCTTTGAATTTAGACTAGGAGACCACCAATGATGAACTCGCCTATGGATCTAAGTTTAGTTTTGAGAAACAACAAGTATTTGATTAAATTCTTCAATATTTTTTTACTATTTTATCACATGGCCAAATCTCCCATTAGGGGACTCAGATTCATCATGCCTAGGAGAATTTTAAGAGCAATTCCTAATAGAGGACCCTGACATAGTCCAATAGTTCAAGTCATTACCTACTATCTTAGAAGATGGTTTGACCCTTCTATTTGAAGATACAATAGAGGTAAACATCAGGACTCCATCAGACCTAAAATGGATAAAATTAGGCACATCCCTCACTAAGGAGGAACATGAAGTTTTTACAACTCTATTGAGAGAATTTATAGATATCTTTGCATGGGCCTATTCTGACATGCTAGGTTTAGACCTCACCTTAGTTCTACACCACCTTATGATTAATCCTGATGCCAAACTAGTATAAAAAAAGATACGTAATATGTATCCTTGCATTGTTATATTGGTAAATAAAGAGTTGGAAAAACTCTTAGAAGCAAGATGTATCTGATCCATTGACTACTCAGAATGGATCTCTAATGTGGTACTTACTAGTAAAAAGCCTGAAGGGATCATAATTTGTACTGATTTTTGATACATAAACAAAGCTTGTCCTAAAGATGATTTTCCCTTGCCAAATATTAACATGATCATTGACTCCATGGTAGGTTATGAAATGCTTTCACTCATGGATGGTTTTTCAAGATATAACCAGATCAAAATAGCACTAAAAGACTAACATAAAATAGCATTCACCACTCCATGGGGAACATTTTGTTATCAGGTAATGCCATTTGGCCTTAAGAATTTTGGAGCTACATATCAAAGGGACATGACTATCATATTCCATGATATGATGCATGATATTATTGAAGACTATGTTGATGACATATTAGGAAAATCTAAAACCAAGACCGACCATCTAGCAGTGTTGCGTAAGATATTTGAAAGATTATAGTAGTACAAAGTTAGAGTCAATCCAAAGAAATGTGTGTTTGACATAACCTTAAGTAAATTACTTAGCTTCATCATGTCTCATAAAGGTATTAAATTTGATCTATCTAAATTCCATGCTATAATCAAGATGTCACCGCCAACTAATTTAAAATAAATCCATAGTTTATAGGGTAAGATCCAATGAATCTGATGCTTCATCTCTTAATTACCATACAAGTTTCATCCATTTACACACCTTCTAAAGAAGGGAGTTGCATTTCACTGGGATGATCACTACCAAACAACTTTTTAACATCTCAAAGACTATCTTGTTAATCCACCTATTTTATTACCTCCTATGTTGGGAAAGCCATTCTTGTTATACCTATCAGCTACTAACCATGCTCTAGGGGCACTCTTGGCTCAACATGATTATAATGAAAAGGAGAATATCATATATTACTTAAGTTGTACCTTGGTTACATATAAACATAACTATGCACCTATTGAAAAAGCTTATCTGACTATGGTCTTTGTAGCTCAGAAACTATGCCACTACCTGTTAAATAATAAGACCATGGTCATTTCAAAAGTAGATCCACTCAAGTATCTACTATATAAAATAGATTTGCAAGGTAAAATTGCTAAATCAATCATGCTTCTCAGTGAGTTTGACATATATTATGTCAATCAAAGGCAATCAAGGGACAAGTTCTTGTAGATCAACTTATTGAAGCACCTCTCATAGACACACAAACACTCACATTTTAATTTCTTAATGAACCCATAATGGTAGTCATTAACACACTCCTTGAAGAGTAGCCCTAGAATCTATATTATGATGGTTCATTTACTGCATATAGATTAGGGGTAGGCCTATTGTTTACAAGGGGATCTAATCCCTAAATCATTCATAATTAGCTTTCCTTGTACAAACAACATGGCCGAGTATGAAGCACTTATTACAAGAATTTGATAGGTAGTGTATTATAACATATCTTATCTCCAAGTTTATGGTGATTCTCAATTAGTCATCAATCAGGTCATGGATCATTTTTAGACCAAAGATAACAAGTTGGTTCCATATAAAGCCATGGTCAACAATCTTAAGAAATAAATTTCCAACATTCAATTTGAGCATATACCAAGGGCTAGAAATAGAACTATAGATGCCATGGCTATGATTGGCTCTCTGATTTGACAAATAGATAAAGCTAGAGAGTATTAGTTCCTCATCAAGATTTTTTTAGCACCAACTCATGAACCTTCAACCATTGCAACGATTTGTGATATTGTTGGTCTGAATTCTATTTGGTACTTAGACCTTTAAAACTACCTTCATGACCAAGTTTTACCACCTAACCTATCTTGAAAACAAACCAAATCCTCATTCCACTCATTACACTCTACTTGGATTCACCCTTTACCATCATAGTTTTGATGGAACTCTGCTTTGTTGTTTAACTTCGATAGAGTCTACACTAGTGTTAAGAGAAGTTCATGAAGGGGTATATGGATCTCATTATAGTGGGGTAGTCCTATCCAAAAATATATTACATATTGGTTATTATTGGTCTATGATGGATGCAGATGCCACTATATATGTAAATAAGTATGACAAATGTCAACAAGATGCTAATCTGATTCATGCCCCAGTAAAAAATCTAAAACCAATGGACACCATGGCCATTTTATACATGGGACTTGACCTCATTGGGAAGATCAACCCCACTTCATCTGATGGCCATAAACATATCCTTACCACCACTGAGTATTTCACTAAGTGGGTTGAAGCTATACCCCTCACATACGTGATTGAAAACCAAATTTCCAAATTCATCTTCAAACATCTCATTTTCCACTACGGTATACCCTCTAACATTATATATGATAATGGAGGATCATTCAAGAATAATAATGTAGACCATCTATGTATTGAATATAACATCACATAATATTTTTCTACAACATATTACCCTCACGGTAATGGTCAAGCTAAAGCATCAAATAAAACCATTATCAATATTCTCAAAATGATTGTCAATTATGCCAATCATGATTGGCACTTGTAGATATTCCCTACCCTTTGGGCATATCATACCAATCATCATACCCCCACAGAAGCCACTCCATACTCACTTGTTTATGGTACTAAATCTATCTTTCCCATTAAGGTTGAAGTGACTTTATTGTACATCTCTTTCAAGCATGTCCTAGATGATCATGAATATCAAGTAGCTCACCTACAAGAGCTAGACCTACTTGATGAGAAATGCATAGCTACGCATAATAATCTTCAAGCATATCAGAACTGACTCAAAGGCCACTATAATTGGCATGTTAAGTATAGAACATTTGAACTTGGTGATCTTGTTCATAAAGAAAACCAAAATAATACCATGGTTGAGGAGAATCATAAAGAAAAAATTAAACAAAACTGAATAGGGCCTTTTATCATTACTATAAATTATGGATCATAAGCATATAAGCTTACCACACTAGATGGTGATAAACTTCCTAAGCTAATGAATATTACTCATCTCAAGCGATATTATGCTTGAGTGTTAAGCTATATTGTCTATAAGGACCATTTTATTTATGCCATTTTATCACTATTATTCTTTATACAAATATCATTCTATTTTACCATTCTATTTTATCAACCCAGTGTGTTCTAAAGCCTAGCCTATTTGACCTTGGTTTTTGTCATTTGTTATGTAGTTTCAGCATCGAGGTATCTGATTAGTTTTATTAGTTGGTTCAAGTAATTTAGATAGAGATCATATTTTTCAGCAATATGATATAAGTTTTTGACATTTGCATCTTTCATTTATTCTTCGTTTCTTATCACCAATCTTATTACTAATTATAACTACCTTTAGGAAAATTAGTACCATTGATCCATGATATTGTGTCCTAGTTATAACTACCTATGGGAAAACTAGGGGGAACCTTTTTTTATTAATCCTTGACATACCAACTTACCACTTACTATGTCATACTTTGTATTTTTACCAATTGTGCCTATTTTTTTTGAATTAACTGCTACACTAGTCAAATTCCTCTATGTAGGGTGGAAATACAGTGACTTGAGGTCCTACTCTGAGACTATGTAGGTAGTACTTGATACTTATTGAGGTTATCTTAGTCACCCTTTCCACCATACTCTCATCATTTTATGAGCAACCTAAACCACACTCTCACCATTTTGTAAGCAACCTAAGCCACGTTCTCACCATTTTATGAGTAATCTTAGTTTAAATGATCTTGTTGTTTTGTGAGCTTAAACCAAAGTGTTTCATCATTCTTGATCGAGTTGAGATACTTTAAAAAATTCTAAAAACAATTAAAAAATCATTAGAAAAGAACAAAAACATTGACCACTTCTTTGCCTTAAGGATTCTGGGAACCCTTACTAAGTTACAAGCAAATCACTTATCATTTAGTTTCTTCATCATTTTTAGGAATTTTATCTCACACAGATGCCATTTGGAAATACCATTCATATTATTTTATCACATCCATTTCTATTTATTTTCCTTAGTTACCACATTTTTCCCATTCTTTGAGAGAACTACATTTGGCCTAAAGTTTTTTATTGGTTATTACATCCATGGAACTATGTAGGTAGCATCCACTTTCCTAGTGCATATAGAGATAGCTCAGTCACCCCCTTCCTTTTCTTATATTCCTCCATTTTGTTTGTTTGTTCATTTATCACCTATTTTCTATGGGTAATGTTCATATGGTTTCTATTGCATTATTTGTTTGTTTGTTTCTACTTATTTTGTTTGTTTATCTGTTTTTTTGCTTTCAACACTATTACCTTGATTCAGTTTATGTGTGTTCATTGGGTTATTCCTTGCCCACACTTACACTTTAAGTCATCCATATTCATATGTTTACATTGTCATCATGGTTTCTATCATTAGTGTATTATGTTCTATTGAGTATTGAATTTTAGGATTTAGTCCTTATGTATATTTCAGCCAAGTCCTCATGATGCCTACTGGCATATGCTACAACAAACCTAAGCTTCAAGACATGTATTTAGCAATGAAAATATATCTTTAGCATCGACATCCTGATTCACTCCCAATCATATCCCAAATAGAGTAATTAACCACAAAAGAATTTAAACCTTTATTAGTTCAGATGAGTATCTCCCTAAAAGTAGGTTCTTCTAATTCCTCATTACCCTCTGTGTTAATTTATCATCATCCTCAGCCAATTTTATCATGTTTTCGATAATTAGGGTCCAATGATTATAACCACCTATGGGTAAATCATTGCACACTATCCCACCTGCATTTCTCAATGATTATGATCACCTTTGGGAAAATCATTATGTTGTCACCACTTTACTTTTTTCTTACCTATATAAGGGCATGTTATTATATTATTTGTCTATCCTAATAAGAGTAACTCCATCTTCTCAATGATTATAACCACCTTTAGGGAAATCATTATGTTATCATGCCACATTGCCACTATCAGGGTACAATGTTTATAACCACCTTTTAGAAAACCATTGTACACCATCCCACTTACATTCTCAATGACATTGATTACTTTTTTAATATCTTTGTATTTTCACCCCCATCATCCTTCCTTTCTTTGTTCCCCTTATTTTGCTTCTTTCTTTTCGAGGGATCATTTACCAACCTATTTGTGCCAACCATTCCCTCAAGGGGGCATCATATAATTAGTTTATCATCATTGCAGTTATAGGCATATAGGACATTTTTATTCTTTGAAAATATGTTACTGTGATTATAGTTTGTAATTCCTTCCCAAACAAGGGCAAAATATAGACACCTAAATCTGGCCATTGATAACCTTCAATCACACTTTTGACCAATTTCCACCTAAACTGCATAATTTGGCCTAAAAATATTAAAACACACTAAATTATGTGAAACTAACATATTCAAGTGCTTATTTTGGCTAAGGTATCCCTAAATGGGGTAATGCAATTTATGGGCCAACTAACTTTGATTAGATCATTTCGAGTCAAAATGCCAATTTTGTACCTAGGTGCTCTGGATTGATATTTCCTATCAAATCTCTTGCATAAGTCACATGCCTTTATTATTTTCTATTTTTAACATCCTAAATGGGATAACAAATTCAATGCATCTGATAGTGACTTCCAATTCCAATCTTGTCAAGTTTTGGACCAATAACAAGGCATTATGATCAGTTTAGGTAATTTGTGCACAAAGTGCTTAAACATGCTTAAGAGATAATAAATCCAAATCAAGGCCTAATTAATAAATCTATGAAAACTTTTTGAATACTTTGTTTTGGAAATGAATATTAAGTATCTGCATCATTAGGTGACCTCATTTCTTGGGAAGACATCCCTAGACCATAAATACCACAAATATCAGGATTCATTCCTTCCATGACTCATCAATGCCTTTTATGATGCCCTACATGCTTTTTAATTACCCCTTATTCCAATGTCATGATGAGGATAATTATAAAATTAATTCCAAAAATTGAATTAATCTTCAACCATACATCTCAATCTCAAGATGGATGGTTTAGGTTGATTCTAGTCAATCTCAAAAATCTATAAATAAGAGCCCTTACCACATGAATTCTAAGACATGATTATTCAAAGTTATAATGCAAAATTGATTAAAAATATTAAAGCAACTAGTGTTACCATGCCAAATTAATTCCAATCCAATTCAAGCCACAAGCCAAAGGTGCCAAGGAGAGATGGAGGTAGACAAGCTTCCATTGCCAAGGATTTCATGAGCACAAGCCAAGCAAGCCACTACTATAATAAGCATTTTGGAGCATCCAAGGAAGGTTAAAGAGGGTTTATTTTGAATTTTAGTTGTGTGTTTTATTCATGTTTGTTAACTAAGCTATCCCTAGTGTCTAGGCCTAGAGATGTTATGCTAGTTAGTGTGTTTTTTTCATTTTGTTTTCATTTTTAAACTAACACCATATTAAAAATCCTCTCTTGAGTCAAATTCCTAGTTCACAAGAGATTTCTTAGCATTGGTAAATGACTAAGACAATTTTTAGGAGGATTGCTATGTTGGAATTCTCTAACAAAAGGATTGACTAAATCCTCAAGTTTTCATATAGAATGTTGTCAAAGTTAGTTTTATTATTCTAATACATCACTATTGAATGTTTTAAATAAGAGTTTTATTATGGTGAAGGTATTAGTTTGGATCTAATTTTTATAAATATTACCAAATGCATTAATTAAAGATGCAAGGTCTTTATACCCATCATATTTAATGGTTGGAGATATATTACCAATATCAATAGAGACAATGAAAGGGGTTAAAGGCTCTTTTTGAATGTGTTGAAGCATCTTATTATGTATGATAGGTTTGGGAATGACATTTCTTATGATATCTCTAAGAGGTAGAGGGAAAAATTTTGATTATTTTGGGGAATAAGGATGGGAGGTTGATTATCCATGTTTATCAAATGATGTTGTAGTTTCATCATTTGATTGGTGTTATATGGTTGCATGATGTTCATTTGCTACACTATTTATGCAAGATTTTGAGTTATATCAATTGTTGGATTGGTGTTGGTAGGAAGATTCCCCAAATTGGTATTAGGGGGAAGGTTTTCATGTGGCATATTTATTGTGGGGTTATTTGATAGGCTTGTATCAATCACCCCCAAATTATGATAAGATGTTTGAAGGTGGTAATCATCTTGATAAGTATGAAAAGGATCTAAACTGCCAATCTCATATGTTGGATTTATTTGAACTATGTTTAAATAAAAATATTATGGGAGGGGAAGATGTGCTCTAATAGTGAGGATCCTCTTAGGAAGTGAAGGTAGGAATTTAAAAAACATCCCATATAACATCTAAATGAATTTAAATTATCCAAAAAGATTATAATACGAGATTTTATGATGTTTGAAGAAAGAATCTGAGATAAAAAGCAAAAATAGAGATATAGTCAACCACACATATAATAGTGTCATCCAATAGGTACAAATTTGATTGGGTCGATAGAGTCTATGAGAAATTTCCACAAAATAAGAAGTAAAAGACAAAGTTGAACAAGATGACTATGTGTTGTAAAGAGTAAAAATGAAATAGTCTAAAAGGATACATGATCATATGGGTTGACTATGTACTATATATGAAGAAATTAAATAGATGAAAAAGATACACATTCAGGCAAATCGATTGTTTACTATAAAAATGGGAAATTGAATAGGCTGATAAGATACATACTATGTATTGAAGGTAAGTAAGTTTGATAGTTTATAAGAGACTATATTGATAAGGATGATAGTGTGATAAAAATAGAGAAATATATTTCAAGATAATATCTAGACAAATGAAATGAAGCACACAAGTAATTGGATCGATGTGATTGTTCCAATTGGAACACACAACACAAACCTTAAACTAATGTTAGCTAGTGCAAGTTTTTCAATACAAAATGCAATGACTAAAGAGCAATTATTAAACCTAAAAGTAAATTATAACTAATTATTCATTCCTAAGTTTTGTTAATTTATAAGAAAAATCTGTAATTAATGTGATGGTTAGTTGGGTATAAGATGGAACTAGAAAGTAATCTATGGATAGTTTCAAAATTTTAGGTTGAAAGGGATCTGTATTGGTGATGGTACTAATTTGGTATTGGGGCCTACCCCCTCACTTCGCAATCCCACAATGATAAGGTTGTTATTTTATTTTCTAATATATACCATCAAACACATGTTTATACTTGGCTAAAAAACTAAGTCGGTTTCCCCCTTGGTGATGAAATCTAAGTAGGTAGGCCTTGGGAAGACAAATTTTTAATGTTTTTTTTGTGATATGGAAGTGTGTGCAAAAGAGAAAAATAGTGTTACTAAATTGGTGAATGAAAAAACCACCTAATTAATCTACGTTTATTATTCTAAATATGTAATAACCTAAAATGAAAAGTGAATGAATTACTAGCAAAAAATAGATTAATTTTGTTGACTGTGAAGAGTACAGAGTCTATTTAGGTGGCATTGTATGCAAACAATATAGAATAGAATTGAAAAGGTCTCTACTATTGTATAGAAAAAAGATCTTGAAGAACATATTTGAATAGGTTGATTATGTATCTTATATAGAAGATAGGCTACATAACTATATTGATTTAGTTGACCTAGTTTTTTGTAGGGTTGCAGTTTTGTAAACTGCAAACTCATGAAAAATAGTATTATAAATGAAAGAATGAAATGAAAAAGAAGGTAATAATGAACCTTCATAGGTTCAAATATTCTTATATTATAAAATTTAATGTTATTATTCCCAAGTCTTGATTCATATATTCTGTGAATAGAGTCAACTAGCTCGATGGAGTTTGTAGAAATTGTATGCTAAAAAAGAATCTACGAACAGAGTCAACTAGCTCGACTATGTTTACAAACCTATTTATTGAAAAAGGAAAACTGAGAATAAATTCAATCAATTCAACTATGTATACAATCATATAAATGAATAATAATAATATGTGGATTTGATCAATCTATTTGCTTGTATTTAGAGAAGACCTACATAGACAAAATAGAGTCATTTTGGGGTGACTATTTTAAACATGTGCATAGATTGTTATAAATTTATTGAAAATTTTAATATAGTACTAAAAAAATATAAATATATAGTATGATGATAAATTTAATACATGAAAAAAAACCTACAAGGGTTTGATTCACGTCAGGTTCACTAGAATGTATAAAAAGGAAAATGCTGACCTATTACTCAATCCTATCTTAGAGAAGATAAATCCTAATTACACATCTGATTATTGATACATTAGATATTTGGGGTCATGACCAAGATGGATCTGCTAAACTTAACCAAGGGATCTCTTACCATAATAAGATCACTAGAGAGGGTTAAAAAACCTTTAGTTAAGCAACACTATGCTATAATCCTTGTTAGGTCCTATGCTTTCATATTCACAAAGTATATGTAAAGTAAAGTAAAATCTAACCTAGTGCTTGTATACACATACTATTTTCAACTTTTATCAAATATTGACACTTTACATCTTGTAGGAACCCATTGAGACTCAATCTCTCTTAGTGCATGCCTTAAGGAGTGCATAAAAAAGGGATGGGCAGACCTTTGGTATTTTATAGGATTATTGTCCCTTATTTCCACATTATTACCAATCCAACTAGATCTTAAAACCATTCCCTAAGCTATTACTCCTTCCTTGCACATTCCTCTAGTCTTTTTCCTCTTTTCATCCCTCTTTTCCTTGCTTTATCTCCTTTTGGCCAATCGATTGTACTAAGTTGAATGGATCGACCTTGTACAGTCTAGGGGTATTTTTCACTCTTTGAACTTGTTATCCCTTTCGTCGACCTAGCTCAGACCTAGTGAATTATCTCCAAAAATATATAGGTTTGACTGGGTTGACCCTATATATTTCACATATCTGGAAGGATTTAGAGTTAATTCTACCTAAAAATAAAACATCATTTCATCATTATTTCAATATGCAATCAAGAGTTATTATTTTCTCATGCTTCTTTACAATCCTCTCTTCCACCATTCTACTTAAGGAGTCTTATCCAAGGGTTTCTACTTAGATAATCTAGTCTTATGAATAAGTCTTGGATGATTTGGACTTTCTTAGTTATCCTTAAAAACCAAAACAACCTCTTGAGAAGCCTGTTTGGCTAAGGGAGAGATTAAGTCTCAATGGGTTCACATTTAGGTAAGTATATTCTAACTTTGTTCTTCTCTCTTTATTAGATAGAAGTATCATAAGTATTAGCTTGAATAATATTACTCTTCATATTCCATGTATTACGGTCTTACTCATACTTAGCTTAATTAATATTCTCTAATATATGTTTTGATTGCTTCTAACCCCTCATATTGTGCCACAAGATTTGGTGTTCACTATATTATATTTACTTTCTTCTTTATTAGAATAGGTGATTATTAAACCTTAGGATTTTTATGTGATTATGTTAGACTATAGGCTTTGGAACCCTTCATATCATGGTGTATTATGATCCTAATTAGGTCTGGTAGATCCCCATATTGGTCATGCTCTTGATTAAAAAATGTGGGTATGCTCTATCTTCTTCGAGCCAAGATTGATTTATAGACATGATGCATTTTTGATTGCATACATGTGAACCCAAAATGAAACTAACCCTTTTAGGATTTCTTCAGTTATTTCATTATTTTTATCATTATTTTTATCATATTAGATCAAATTTGTCAACCTATTTTTAATCTTTGTGCACAAGTTTTTAGGAATAGGGAATTAAATTGACTCAAATAACCCATTACAGGTTTCCAAGACTTCCAAAATTTCATTTCAGACTACTATGTCAACTCTGTATACATTAAGGCATCTATATTTAACTACTAGGTTAACCTAATTGACCCTATATAGTTCAAGCACTCAACAACAGGATTTTTCAAAGTGGGATCGACCCAGTCGACCCAATTAACAATTTTTTCAAGCATATTCCAAGGTTCTTGAACAACAATCTTCATTCTTAGTATCTATGATCTACCAAGATTCCTTTCTATCTCTCTATCTCTTTCTTTACTATCTTTCCTTTCATAATTTGTAGTCTTTAAAATTGTCCCTACACAGTCAACTGGATCAACCCTGTCGACATAGTTCTATGTTTTGTGTGATTTTTAGATAACTAGGTCAACTCTATCAACCCTATTCATTTTCAGACCTTACTTCTATAGTACAGGTTTAAACCAATCGACCATGTTCTATATTTTATGCATATACTATTAACATTATACCTTGTTTCATAGTTGGAGTTTATCTCTATATGATAGTAATTAGCTCACACCTTTCTTTTCTTATTGCTTGCATGCTTAAAATATATCACATAGTCTAATTAGAGGTTTTTTTTTTAATTTTTTAGTTTCAATATTTTTATTTTATGCACACACAACCAAATCACAAAATCTAAACAAGCACTTTAATATTTTGACTACCTAAGGTGAACCTACTTGGATTCATCACCAAGGGGGAAACCTACTTGATATTATGGTCAAGTATAAAGCATGGTTAATGGTATATTCTAGATAAGCACTCATTACCCTTATCATTATGGTATGTGAAGTGAGGGGATAGGCCCCAATACCAAGCCAATATCATTATCACTATATATCCTTTTTATCCCAAACTACCTAAAACTATCCTTAGATTATTTTTCTAGTTCCTTACAGCCAACTTCCTCTCACATCTAAAATCATATCTTAATAATCCAATAAACATCCTAGGCTGACCAATTAGTTATCTCTTTACTTTTCAATTTGATTGCTTGCTCTTTGCTCAATGTGTGTGTAAAAACTTGAATTATCCAGTGTTAGTGCAAGTTTTTGTATTATGTGCCTCAATTGGATTAGCTAGCATTGATCCAATTGACTATCTATTTCCTTTTAGTATTTACTTCTTTACATTGCTTTCAAAAATTATCTTTTTTTAGGTCAAAACTTCTTATCAACCTTCCCATTTTATTTATCTATTGTACTAAGTCAACTTAGTCAACCCTATACCTTTTTCTATCCTATGTGCACTATACTAGATCAACCCAGTTGACCCTATACTGTTTGTAGATCATATTGCCTATTTTCCAACCTTTGTTCACTGTATTGGATCAACTTAGTCAATCTTGTATAATTTGTAGGTCCTATTATCTATGCTATGTCAACCCAGTTAACCTTGTATTATCTTCTGCCTTTCTTATTTTCTAATCTAATTCTCTATTTTTCAATCTTTGTATTATGTTCATTTCTCTTTAGTAAGAATGAAGTCTTCTATTAGAATCTTCTTAGATATCCTAAATCCATTTAGATACTATACGGGATGTTCATTTCTTCCTCTCTTTTCCTCCCAAGAGAACCATCACTCTTGGGGCACTTCTCCTCCTTCATCTATGAATTGTAACATGGTGCAAATAACACCTCAAGATGAAGTTTATGGATTTGATCCTTTCTTTACTTACCAAGATACTTCTCATCTTCAAAATCTTCAAACTAATGTGGGAATAATTGATATAAGTTTACTTAGCAATCCCACTAATAATCCATCTTCTAGCAATCCTCCCTCTAATACTAATTCAAGGAATGCTCCTACTATAACCTACCCACCTCCTAATGTTACCCAAATTTTAGCCCATAGTTATCCAAAAATTGAATTTAATTTAAAATTCTAATACCAATAAAATTATGTAGCTTCAACAACATTTAATAAATGTGGCTAATCAACCTCCAACTATCCATCCTCAAGCTAATTCTAATTTCATTCCTCCACCTCTTCAAGATGCCTTTAGCAATGTTATTCCTCAAACCATAATGAATTAAAAAATCCTTCAAACCATTAAAAATGAGCCTTTATCTCATTTCATCATTTGCATTGATATTGGTAACATATATCCAACTATAAAATATGATGGAACTAAAAACCCTGCCTCATTTCTTAAAGCCTTTGGCAACCTTTACAAAGAGTAGATCCAAACTAATACCTTTGACAAAACTAAAATCTTGGTAAAAACTTTTAATAATGATGTATTATAATGGTATAATAAACTTCCCCAACACTCTATTTGGTAACTTGAATATGTGGTTAATCCTTTAGTTAAGGAGTTTCAACACAATGATCTTCCCAAAAATTATCTTAGCCACTTCATCAATGCTAAGCAATCCCCTAATGAATCAGTTCATGACTTTATCAAAATATGGAAATCATTGGCCCATAAATATGGCCATAACATAACTGATGATAAATTACTCAAACTCTTTATCATATCTTTAACTCCCACTCTTTAATATAAGGTTTGAACCTTTGCTCCCCAAACACTTAATGAATCTCTTGATCAAGCTAAACGTCAATATTTCATCATGAATCAATTCGAACCTAATCCTAATCTTATTAAAGGATATTTACAAACATATAATGTTATCACTAGTAATAATACACAAACCAAACCTAGAGTTTCTAAAATTTATGTTCCTTTAACTTCTCAGACACTTCTATCAGTTCAGCAAATAAAACAATTTTTACCACCCACAAAACCTTTTATCTATCCCAATGCTCCTCCTACGTGATATGACCCCATTATATTTTTTTGGTTCCATGTTGACATTGGGCATTCTCATGAATCTTGTAGAGGGATCACTAAATTTTTTGTCTCTTATGTGCTTGGTGATTCATTCAACCATAAGCTATGATCAATCTTCATCATCAAGAGTTCACTATTACTTCTCAAAAATGACAAACTTATAAAGATTCCACCTCTAACAACTAAAAATCCTCTTTAAATAATCAATCAACTTCTAAGGATGTTTGTTCCATTAATTCCAATTATGACAAATACTTTACCAACTCTCAATATGTCAACACTGTTAAGGTTAACTATCATCGCAAACTGACTCACAAAGATCCCATTACCAAAACTAAAAATCCATCTTTAGAATAACTTATTAAAGATACTAACATGAATCACCTAAGTAATAAGTTCTTCCTTTTGATCCTCCAACCAATATATTCCTCCAAAATATAAGCTACCTCCTAAACCTTGTGTTGATTCTTATAAATCTCATTAGAACTTTATTGAAAAACTTAAATCTATGCCTTGTAATATTCCTCTTATGGAGTTGGTTCGTAATTCACCATATCATTATAAATTCCTTATGCAACAATTTCAAGAAATTTAAGATCCATCTTCCATATATGAAGATCCACCTTTTATTGAATCTCAACCTACCAATGTCAATACCATTGAAACTATGTGTCCTTCTTCTAAGCCCTCTATTGAATTCATTGAAGAGGAAAGGATAAATGATGAAATTATTTTTCATGCTGATGATCTACCACTCTTTATTAAAGTATCCAATAATACCAATATTATTTATAAAGTTCTAGTTGATGAAGGTTTTGGTATTAATGTGACATCTTTATGGCTTATACAACAACTTGGTTATAATAAGGATCATCTCAAACAAACCCACCTTACCTATCATGGTTTTGACAAGACTAATCAAAATCCACTTGGTTTTATTCGGATTCCATTAACCATAGGACCTAAAACCATTTGAACCAATCTTATGGTCTTTGATTTACCTTTATCTTAAAACATACTCCTTAGTCGTCCATAGACTCATCGAATGAGGGTCATTGCTTCCTCTGATATTCAATGTATTAAATTCTTACATAATATAAAATAATACAAGCATGAAGCTGATACAAACCCATAGATTATCCAACTACCTAATCCTAAATCACAATATCATTTTCCTACAATTCTGATGATCAATAGCGCTCCTTTGCCTGAGTTCATCAACATTAATCCTGATTTACAAGTCACTCTTGCATATTTTGATGATGATGAACCCAATGAGTTACAACATACTTGTAATACCACCAAGATACTTCCATACATTTTGTAATGGCTTCCTCCTTATCTTTTACCAAGAGATAATATTGTTCCTCTCATAGATGAGATTACCGATTTTCCCCCTCCATGTAATGCTCAAGAACCTTTTCTACCAGAAGATGCCTTCACTTGAAATGATTTTAGAGTGGCTAAATTATTTCAAGACCCTCTCACCATGTTTCCTCATACATTGAATAATATTGAGATTTCATCCTCTAAAACTTCCCCTGATTCTCAAGCATGCATGATTTCTCCAACATATGATGATAACTATGTCATGGCCCAAGATCAATATAGAGATTTGGATGTGCAGCATTATCAGAAAACTTTATCCCAAATTCATGATTTTAATCAAGATTTCCATACCATTTCTATGGGTTGTAACTTAGATCCTTAGGGTCATGTGCCTCCTTACAATTCTCCTCTTCTCAATACTCCTTGGGTGGTAGAATAAATTATGCCTTATGAGTCTCTTAAAGTTCTTACACCTCCTTTACCACCTATTGATCCATTTCCTATCTTTGATCTTCATTCCATCCATGAATCCACCAACACACCAATCTCTTCCACTCCATCTACTTCTTCTAATCCTAAAATTATACTACATGTCAAGGTAACCAATGTTCATCATATACATTCTAAGTTGATCGTAATGGTAATCAAATTTTAGATCTTGAAGTATATGTTGAGTATAATGGTCTTCTTCTTACCTTGCCTTGTGAAAAAGATATTATTGAGTAAATTTATGCCTAAGAACCTCAAGTTCCTCAGCAACAACATAAGTTTGGGAATTTTAACACTAAAACTCCTTACTTCAACAACTTCATTGCTAGCATTGATCCCAACACAGATCCAATTTCAGCCTTACCTAATGCACCATATCACTTTCAAGATGGTAATGCCATGCTTATTGAATAAACCACTCACATTGAATATGGTAATACATCCTATCCTTGACCAATTATATTTTTTTTAGAACTCTCACCTTTTGAACGTGATAATTTTAGCTTATTCTTTGATAATTATCATGAGGTTTTCTCTTGGTAATATGTGGACATCCCTAGCATTGATCCTAGCATCTTGGTGTATATAATCATTATATATCCTAATGCTAAACATATGCATCAAAATCAAAGTAAATTTCCACCTAAAGTTTCTACTATATGTCACAAGGAAATCAACAAATTACTCAATGTTAACTTTATTAAACCAATGGACTATTCTGAATGGGTTTTTAATATTATCCCCATTTAGAACAAGGTCACCATGGTCATTCATATTTGTATTGATTTTCACAATATTAATATTTCTTTTCCTAAGGACAACTTTCCCTTACCTTCAATAGATGCCATCATCAATTCCATAATGGTTATGAAATGTTATCTCTTATGGATGGCTTCTCAAGATATGATTAGATCCATATCACTCCTAAAGAATAATATAATACTACTTTCACCATAGAATAGGGCACCTATTGCTATGTCAAAATTCCCTTCAGCCTCAAGAATGTGGGACTACTGACCAATGAGAAATGACTCACAAATTTCATGACCTCATGCATAAAATTATTGAAACTTATATGGATGATCTCATTTCTAAATCCAAAAATCATACAAATCATCTTTATAATCTTGCTATCATCTTTAACCATCTACTTAATATAAATTTATATTTAATCCTTACAAATACGTTTTTGGAGTCACATCTGAAAAATTGTTAGGATTCTTAGTCTCTCTTTATGGCATCAATGTTACCCTACCAAGATTAGTTTTATTGTCAACATTCCCATTCCTAGATCTATTCCTGACATTTGTACTTATTTAGGTAAACTTGGGAAAATTAGATGATTTGTCCCTAAAATGGCTTATTACATTCACTCTGTCAATTCCCTTCTCAAGAAAGGTACTACTTTAGAATGGATGGATCCATGTCAAAAATCCTTTGATAACATTATGGATTCTTTACTTCATCCACCTACACTTCATCCTCCTTCCAATGATAAACCCTTGATTCTCTATACTTATTCCACACCCATATCAATTGGGGCAATGCTCACCCAACATGATGATACTAGAAGAGATTATGATATCTATTACATTAGTCGAGGCCTCATTGATTATGAGACACGTAATACCAAAGTTTAACTTGATTGGCTTACCATCTACTTTATAGTTGAAAATCTTTGTCATTACGTGCTTTACTAGACCACCTATGTCATTGTTCATTCTGACCCTCTTCATCATTTCTTCTTTAAAGCCTTTCTTCCTAGAGATAGAATTGGAAAACGGATGGTCCTCTTTATGGAATTTGATCTCTGCATCATCACTCAAAAATCTAAGGGCAAGTCATAGCTAATCAACTTGTTACAACTCCCATTCTAGCCACTTCTTCCCTTTAAGATGATTTTCCAGATAATAATATCCTTTACATTGAAGGTCTTAATCAAGCTATCTCTCTCAAAGATTATTTTCATATCTTCATAGTCGATCTTGAAGCCAATAAATTTGATGAATCTTTCACTCCCTTTGGTACTACTAAACTAAAATTAGTTATCTAGGAGCTCCTTGAAATTAATGTTGAATTGCATGAGGATACTTGGACCTTCACTTTGATGGAGCTAAATACCTTCAAGGAGCTTGGGTAGGTTATATTCTCACAACTCCTCTTGGTAAGATTATTCCTTTAGCTTTTCACTTCACTTTTGATGTCACCAATAATATGGTTGAATATGAATCTCTTATTTTAGTCATGAGAGATACTTTTGATTTATACATTTAATACCTTCATGCTTTATGATTCTCAATTTATTTATCATCAAATTAGTGGTGATTATCTATGTAAAAGTGAGAACCTCATTATATATCATCAAATTCTAAACACTCTTGCTAAGTATTTTTCTCTTTTACTATTGAGCCTATTATTAGAGATCAAAATTCCATTGTTGATTCGCTTTCCTCTTCATCATCTCTCTTTCATCCACATCAAGTTCCCTTTGATCTTATTTTTTTTATACAAATAATAAAATACTCATCTTCAACTCAAACACTAGACTCACTTATTTACCACATCGAGGCTATAACCATTTTCCAAAACCCTTGGTACCATGATATCATTCAATTTTTAGAACATGAAACTTATCTTCCTAATTCAGACTCTCATGAAAAGATATGCATTCATAAACAAGCTTTCAAATATGTATTTTGACAAAACATCCATTATTATTGCAATGTTGAAGGTACCTTGCTTAGTTGTGTTATGCAAGATGAATTCCCTCCTCTTCTTGAACAAGTACATGGGGGAATTTGTGGTAGTCACTATAGTAGACATGCTACAGCATGCAAATGCCTACATATGGGTTACTTTTGGCCTACTTTGGAAAAGGATGGAATTTAATATGATGAAAAGTGTAATCCTTGTTAGCTTTATGATGATCTAATCCATTCACCTCCTATTTAACTTAAAACTATCAAATTTCCTTGGCCATTTTCCACATGGAGATTTGATCTCATTGGCAAACTTCCCTACTCCCAAGATGGGCATGTTTTTGTCATCATCACTACCAAATATTTTACCAAGTGGGTTAAATCCATACCCCTTGTTAATTTCATTTATCCTACCATTTCCAAATTTATTCTTAATCAAATCATTTTTTGCTTTGGCATTCTCCATACCATCATCTAATATAATGGTGTCAACTTCAAGAATAAACATGTTAAACAACTTTGTAATAAATTCAAAATCAATCATAAATTCTCCATGCCACTAATGTAAGGGTTAAGTTGAGGCCACTAATAAAATTCTCAATAAAATCCTTCAAAAGATAATTTTTTAAACTCATATGGATTGGCATCTTTATCTCCACCCTATTATTTGGGCCTATCAGACTAGCATATGCACTGCCACTAGGGCAACTCCATTTTCTCTAGTCTATGGTTCAAATTTAGTCCTTCCTTTAGAATTTGAGCTTCCCTCTTTTCTTATGTCTCTTCATGGCATCAATAATGATGAATAATTACGTGAAGCTCACCTCCATGCCCTTGATTTGCTTGATGAACATCATCTTTCTTCTCTACATCATAACTACCAATACAAAGTTTGTATTGCCAAACAACATAACCAACATGTTAAAATTTGCACTTTTAATGTTGTTGATCTTTTCCTTAAATTAGATTAAACCCATGATATAAAGGTAAATATGCCCAATAATGGTGGGTCCATATTTAGTTAAAGACATTTTTGGTCCAAGCACATACCACCTTTAAACCAATGAAGATCATGTTTTAAAAGAGCCCACTAATGCCTAATTCTTTAAAAAGTACTTTGCCTAAACATTTCCTTATTGTCATGATCTCTATCTATATCTTTCTAACACTTTTTGTAGGTTACTTCAACATGGGTCTCTCCCTCTACAATAAGTTCCCTCTTTTTCACAAACTTTTAGTCCTCCCTTTTGGTTTTTTTGGTTTCTTAATGTACCATAGTCTTCTTTATCTTCTTTCATTTTATCTTTTTGACATCCCTTGGATTTCTCATTTGTGATTTGATTCATAAGACCATAGATAGGACCCAAGACTCCTCCCAAAACCACCATATTTTACTTATTTTTCTCACTTATGTTTTCTAGTTTTCTTTGCACACCCCTTGGGTTTCTCTTTTGTGAGATACTTTTTAAGCCCACAGATAGGATCTGGCATCCCTCACAAAACCACCATCTTTTTTATTACCTCATGTTTTTTTCACATACTTTATATTTTACTTTATTTTTGACACCCTCATGGGTCTCTCTTTTATGAAGTTGTAATATAAGACCATGGATAAGACCTGACCCTCCTTATAAAATTACCATATTTTCATGGTCTTGATCCTTATTTTTAGCTTTGGATTTTTCTTCTTTTGATAGATGGAATTTTCAAAATAATCTATGCTATCATGTTTTCTTCCATTTCCCTCATTTGTATGATAAGGAATCACACTTTTCTGTCATTGTATCCCTTTTTGCCCTTTGTCACATTTTTTATGATTTGAAGTAATTCAAATTATTCCATGTGTCATTCCTCTTCATTTCCACTTCCCTTCACTCTAAATTGGATAAAACAAAGTTGAATTCAAGATAGTACTTTTATTTCACCTAAACTTAAGAGACTCTTGGACACCATGCTCTTTGAAGTTATTTCTCTTAGAAACCAAGTCCTAAGTATTCAAATGAAAGTCATCTTTAGCACCCATGTTTCATCTTCCAAATCTGTATGGAGGAGGAATAGAAAAATACATAAATAAAGTTAAATCCAAATCATTTGAAATAAAAAGCAATGATATCTAAAAGGCAATATACAAATCTTAAAAATCAAAATCACACCAAAAGATGTGATTACAAGGACATCTCCTATCTCTAATCAAAGCTCAAACTCCATAATTGGCCTCACATAGAGTTGAGGTCCTTTGGGGTGAATAGGCTAGTAGATTGGATTAGGATAATTAAAAAAACTTTATGGTGATACCTTCTTTCTCAGATAAGTACCCAATCTTTTCAATATATTGATGGCTCTGTAAGGGTCCTAAAGAATGGGGAACATGTTGTGAGAAGGTAGGTCCATTTTACTTTTCATGTTTATAGACTTCATGGGATGATCTGTATACTTTATTTTTTTATCTAAGACTTATGTGGCTAGGATAATTTCTTTAGAGTCCTTAAGGTTGATA